>APFE030646322.1:0-44547 GCA_000404065.3 Pinus taeda
ATTATTGGTGATTGAGCTTCGTTTGTCCATTTCCACACAATTTATCAAAACCCTTTTATTCTTTAGACTTATAATGCAGAAAAGATTAGGAAACTTATTAGAAAACCACTAGATTATTATTCAAAAAGCATACCTTCCAAGCGCTCCACAGTGACTTCATTAGGGAAATACATCTCCTTTTCATCACTCTATTTTTTTTCTACTTGTGTGCCTAGTTTGTTTATTTATGGTCTTCTGGATCTGTATTGACATGTTTGAAGGCACACAGACACTAGCCCACCCTCTGATGTGTTAATTTTGGCCCTAGGTGAAGCTATTTTTTATTTTTTCTTTGAATCCCTCGATCAGCACTAGTTTTGGCCAAACATTCACGTCGATTAGGCCGATCAATGCTAGTTTTAGCATGACAGTCATGTCAGTCGTGCCAATCAGCGCTATTTTTAGCCCAAAAGTCATGTTGGTCTCTAAGTTAAGAATAAATTAGAGATTTTTGCCATTCTAGTGCCAGTGTGTCTTGACCCTCGATCTCTCTTCTTCCGCCCAGAAGTGACTAGAATGATTTGTTTGCTGGGTTTGATTGATTGACTGGCTCGAAGTTTCATTGCTTGATTTATTGACCTTTTTTGGATGCATTCTATGACCCTAGGGCATCTAGGTCAATTACCATTCATTTGTTTGTTTACTCATTATGTCAAGTTTTTGATTTGCTACTTCATTTAATCCATCTTTCAGTCACAACATCTTCATTACTTCATTTTAAATTGAATGAGTGAAAGAGTCTCATTTTTTTCTCTTATTTCATGTGTCTCTCTCTTTCCAAGCATATATTATGTTTCTTGCTTTGTCGATTCAAGCATTTATGTATTTGGTTTGTTCGATTCAAGGAAGAAGTTTCTTTTAGTTTCATTTATCATGCTTTGGATTTGATCGATGCTTGTTTGTTCGGAATTGTGAAAATTTTCATTTAAGTGCTTTATGTGAAAGATTTATTTTGCATTTTTGAAAACAATAACATCATTTTAGTTTACTTAAGAGAAAATATTGCATTAGTAGCATTATTGAGAAGCTAGAATTGCATCCTCATAGGCATGAGAAATGAAATAAAAATTTTGTTGTTAAAGTAATATTAAGTGCATTTAGGACATGTGTTAGTGAAAGATTTCATTATTTTATTGTTTCATTGATTTTGTGCTCTCTATCCCTCAACTAGTGTTAACTTTCATCGAAGGCAAATATTTATTTTCTCATATAGTTGCATATAGGAGTTTTCAGATGACAATGGTAGGGCCTTGGAATTGAAACTTAGTTCACGATCAGTCAATAAAATTTATTGAATTAACCTCAGGAAGCATTGAAACTTAACACTCACATTTAGTGGTCTAGGCTAGGGACGTGTTCCATCATCTTTCAACCTAGCAATGGTCGTTCGCTTTGGCATTAGACAACGCTAGTATGGACTTGTGCTCCTCGTACTGTCACATATATAAAGGGATACCCCACTAGGTTTGCAATCCTTTACCCATAGGAATCCAAGTCTACTGCCTTGAAAATGTGATACACCAAACCCAACATTCAGGGAGATTTCCTACTTGTACTTTTCAGTTCGTTGGGAGTTATTTTGTAGTTCACGATTACCTAGTAATTGCTTTTTGCCTAGATTAACCTGAGCAGTCATTTTGGTATTTTCAATCCTTTAAATTTAAAATATCATCAAGCACTTGTCCTTTTGAGCTCATTAAATCTGAAAGCGACTAGAGTCGCCTTTCCTCCTTTTCTCGACTCTTAAAAAATGAAAAGGAAAAGTTTTGTTTCAGTGTCTTAAAATTAACTGCCCACGAAATATTCCTAGTTAAAGTTATCCTCCTTAGGGATTCTTTAGGGTCAATTCTAATGGTAACATTTCCAAATTCTACCAGTCAAGGATTCCCCTCAGATGGGAATTTTGGTCCTTTCCTTCTTTTGGAAGTGTTGGTGCTCGTTATATGGCAATGTTGTCCCTCCCTTGGTTAACCATTTGTTTACATGTCTGGTTATTTTTGACCTCGCTAGTCCCGAGTGTCCCAACTGCTACCCAACCATCTCCTTCACTTGAACAACACCATGTTGATTCTAAGGTTGACCTCTCACCCTCTTCACCTATTTCTTCACCCTCCTCTTCTACTTCACCTGGTGAAAGTTTGAAATCTAGTAACCAAGAGGCTAAGAAGAAGAAGAAGATGATGAAGAAGAAGAAGAAGTGAGATAAGCGAGAGGCCAACCATGCAGCTACTGCTCCAAATGCACTTCCCGTCAAAAAACCTTCCAATCCTTTGTGGAAGGTAAAATTCGCTTGCAAGTTATGTAAGGGTGACCATCTCCTTTGAGACTATCCTAGTATTCCCATAGTCTTAGAGGTATGGTCTCAAAATCTACATTGACCATCCCCATCGACCTTTGGAGATCATCTCGATGCTGCACCCTTGGCTAGAGATGGTAAGAAGAAGGGAAAAATTGAATTCCCTTTTAGGTTATGTGAAGGAGAGCATCTTATTCACCTTTGTACTCTTATGGATAAAGCTTCCAAAGTTTTGGAAAAACTTACAGCTCCTCAACCCCAACTTCCTATTAGTTATCAAAGGCTTTCTTCTAACCCTATCCTAGTTGGTAAAGAGATTGGCTTGAATTCATCTCTTTCCCATCCTGGTCTTCTTGAACATGACTCTCTTGTGTCTACTCCTGACCAACCATTGGTCGAAAACAGTGTCAACTTGGCTCTGCCTTCTGTTGTTCACTCTGTTTCTGAAGAGAGTAGTGATCATACCTCTCATGTTCTTCTCATCTCCTCATATTCTCATGAAACAAAGAGTGGCCCTCTCGTCCTAGTTATTTAGGAGAGTCCTTATCCTATTCCTATAAAGCATGGGGGAAATCCTATGATACCCCCACTAAGTAGTTCTGTTGTTTCTTTTGATTGGAGTCAATTGACTACATTTCACCTCCCATCTTATGTGCATTTCCAGATTACGATACAAGCATATAATATGGTAGTACATGGAATTCTATTAGATGAAGCCTCATATGTTAACATCATGTCTTCTGCTACTTGGCAAGCTCTGGGATCCCCACATCTTGTGCCTATCACCTAGAATCTATTGGATTTCAATGGAGGAGCCAGTCAACCTTTAGGGATCCTTCTGAAGTTTCCTATTTCTTTGGGAGAAAAGACTGTCTATATAGACATGATGGTAGTCCAAGGTCCCTTAGAATTCAATATTCTCCTTGGGCGTGACTATGTTTATGTCATGGGAGCTCTTGTTTCTTCACTCTTCCGTGTGGTTTGTTTTCCACACGAAGGGAGAATAGTGACCATTGATCAATTATCTTTCATAGGTCACAAGATGGCTCCAATCCTACCATCATCCCCTATTGGCTCTCATTTACAAGAAGATCCCTTCTCACCATAAGTAAAGTATGTGGCTACACATTCCGTCTCCACATCTGTTGATGATCATGCAAATGACATGGTACATTATGTATTGGGGGCATTGGAACATGATCCGTCATTTGTACAAGTTAACATGTGTTCCTCCTATAGCATAGTTCTCCAAGAGGTCCTCTGATTAACCTATTACATGGGATTGCAAGAGTTCATGCACCTTGGCCTCTGATGAAGAACTGGAGTGCTGGTAGAATCAATTACACGAAGTAACTACGCTGAGATGTAACATCATGACCTGGTTGCTGCACTGTGTGTCATCAGAGGTAAGAAATATGCCTACCTACGATGGCCTGAATGATGTAGATATTTTTCTGGATGCATTTGAGATGGAGGTACCAAAAAAGCAGTGCTTCCAAGCATTGGACTAGGCACTGCGTGCTACGCTCGCAAGGTGGTGGGGTACGCACAAGGGAAGCTTTGATGATTGGTGTGAGTGTAGGAGAATGATGGGAAATCACTTTGGGAAGCTAAAGATATGAATGAAAAACAGGTATGATGGGCAGGATGATCCGCGTGTGCAGTTGGCCAAATGGGCTCAGGCTTATGGAAAGAAGCCCAAACTTAAATGGGTGACATGTTCTGTCACACACTGGATATTGTCCCCATGAACTGATATGTAGAAATAGAGCTCCACCATGGGATAGGTGAATGTGATATCCTCTGCAAAGGATTCATATGACATTTAGTTTTGAAGATGGGTTTGACAGTATTGACGAAGCGCTACAAGAGGTGAAACCAACAATCTTTAGGATACCGTGTGATCCTTTAGACCTAATTCATCTTGAATGGGCTACTCATCTGAGTCATGTGCTTGAACGTTATAATGTAACTGCTGAAGAAGAGGAAGAGGATCCGTGAAGGATTAACATCCCTGAAATAGAAGGTCACCATGAGGTTGAAGGACCGCAGGTGGAGAATCTGGATATAATCGCATCACTGAAAATGAAACAAATGAACATTGGTACTGAGGCAGAGCCCCAATTTGTGAAGATTGGAGATTACTGGGATGACGCAATGGTGGATAAGGTCGCTGAATTTCTTTTTGAATACCATGATTTATTCCCTACCAAGTTTACAGATATAAAAGGGATAATCAGAGACCTAGGAGTTATGAAGATCACGTTGAAGCTCGACGTGAAGCCGGTTAAGCAAAGGCCTCACCATCTCAATTTGAAGTATAAGGAAAAGGTCTGCTTAGAGTTGGACAAGATGCTCATGGCAGGCATCCCTAAGCCTGTGGAAGAATCTCACTGGGTAAGCCCAATGGTGTTATAGGAGAAAAAGAAGAAGGATGAAATAAGGATATGCATGGATCTCAGAAAGCTGAATGACATTTGCATACATGATCCTTTCCCAACTTTGTTCACTGATGAAGTGTTAGACAATGTAGGTGGTCAGGAAGAATATTCATTTACTGATGGGTTCTCAGGGTACCACCAGATCAAAATCACACCGAAGGATAGGAGCAAGACAACCTTCACAATTGAGTGGGGTTGTTTCCAGTACACTGTAATGCTGTTTAGATTAAAGAACGCACCTACAATTTTCTCGTGTGTAGTCATTGCTACGTTCAAGGAATTTACTCATAAGTTCCTAGAAGTATACTTTGATGATTGGACCGTGTTTAGGCTGGTGAAGCACCATGTAGAAAGCCTACACCTGATGTTGGATACCTATCGAAGATAACATATCGCACTCAACTTGAAGAAATGTCTATTTTGTGTTCCCTTTGGGACCCTGCTCAGTCATGTGGTTTGCATATAGGGACTGATGGTAGATCCCATGAAGATCACAGTGATACTGAACTTGGAAGCACCGAGGAGTGTGAAATAGCTGCGAGCTACCTTGGGACATATGGGATATTATAGAATTTTTATCAAAGGCTATGCCCAAATCACCATGCCTATGGAGAAATGATTGAAGAAGGATCTCACGTCTAGCTGGAATGAAGACTGTAAGAAGAGCCTGGATGTATTGAAAGAAAAGATGGTCACTGCACTGATCCTATTCTTCTCAGATTGGAAGGAGTTTCAGGTACATGTCGACGCATCATGTATAGAGATGGGAGTAGTACTGGCATAGGTTAGTGGAGAATACCTGGACCACCCTATCGCATTTGCAAGCAGACGGTTATCCAAGGCTGAGAAAAACTATTCCACCACCGAGCGTGAAGGGTTAGCTATGGTATATGCACTCTAGAAGTTTAGGCACTACTTGCTCAGAGGCCATTTTAAGATGTATACAAATCATTCCATGCTGAAATACCTTCTCAATAAGCTTGTGTTGGGGGCGAGAATCTGTTGGTGGCTCTTATTGTTCCAAGAGTATGATTTTGAAGTTATTGTGAAGCCTAGATGACTAAATATGGTACCAAACCATCTGTCGCACATTGCAACAAGGGAAGAGCCCACTAATTTGGAGGAGATATTGCTTGATGTGTAGCTATTTTCAATGCACATCGTGGATGGTAATTTTGAGGATATAATAAATTCATTAACGACAGGGACTGCATCGGAAGGATACACTGTCCAACAGAAGAAGGAATTAGTGGTGCACATGACATATTTCTCTGTCATTGCAGGAATCTATAAAAAATGGGGTCTGATGAGATATTGTGATGATATGTACCTGAGTTTGAAAGAAGAAGCATCCTTGCAGACACTCATGGAGGTGCCACGAGAGTACATTATGCAGGGAGAGCAGATATGTAGAAGATCCTACATGCAGGGTTGTGGTGGCCAACCCTCCATTAGGACTCAAAAGCGTATTGCAAAGCATGTGATGTGTGTTAAAGGACTGGAAGGCCATCACGAAGGGATGAGATGCCTTTGAATCCATAGATGACATTACAACCCTTTGAGAAATGGGCGATAGATTTTGTGGGACCCATTCAGCCCCAAGGAAAGACGGGAGCAAGGTACATTATCATTGTGAAGGAGTATTTAACTTGTTGGGCAGAGGCATAGCCTGTGAAGGATTGCAGAGGCACAAATACTTTGAAGTTCCTCTTTGAGCATGTACTAACGCCATTTGGCTATCCGAAGATTTTGATAAGTGATCAAGGTATGCACTTTCTAAATGAAATGATCAGTGCGTTAATGGAGGAATTTCAGGTATATCACCAGAAGAGCACACCATACCACCTGTAAGCTAACGGGGCGGTGGAATAATTTAATAAAGTGCTAGAGAATGCATTGACCAAGGTTTCCAATGCTCAACAAAGTGATTGGGACCTACGCATACCTGTAGTACTATGGGCTTATTGAACGACATGCAAAACGTTGACTGGGAAAACCCCCTTTCGACTTGTCTATGGTGTTGAAGCTATAATTCCTATGGAATATATTGTGCCTAGTCTATGCATAGCAGCGCTCATAGGTATGATGGATCAAGGAGCCCAAGAGGAGAGGCTCGTACAGTTGGATGAGCTTGAGGAAGAGAGATTTCTAGCTAGATTTCACCAATAGGTCCAAACATAGTGTGAAAAGGCATGGCATGATCGACATATTAAGTTGCGCACCTTTAAGGTAAATGACATGGTTTTGTTATATGATAGTAATTTTGATAAATTTCTAGGGAAGTTGAAGATGCACTGGTTAGGGCCTTATGTCATTAAGGAAATTACCGACGAAGGAGCGGTACAACTAGTCAAATTGAATGGAGATCCCTTCCCATGAAAGGTGAATGGCATTTGATTGAAGCCATACATCGGTGGTTCGACCATGTGACTAGATGAAGGTAGCATAGTCTTAGAGCTCTAGGCAGCTAAAAGGAGGCGCGAAACTCTAAACTACATTGCTCTGGTTGGGTAGAAGTGCAATTGGAGGATGGTGCGAAGTAAGGAAGTGTCTCAGGGTCTGCGACAACATGAAGGGAGCTGTGCTACTTAAGGTCACTGTTCATGATTTATCAATAGAAATGCAACCAAATGGAGTGGGTGGGCAACACTTAAGACAAAATTTATGGCTTAGATCCTTGAAAATCTACCACAGATTGGGCATTAATGGACTGAATTTTGGGGGAACAGTCGGATTTGAATTCAAAATTCCGTATAAATTACAAGTGGTTGTCTAGCAAAAAACACTTGGCATTTTGAGAATTGGGTTGTTGATCTCTCAGGCACCCATGAAGTGATAATTCTTCGAGACTTCCAAAGAGACTCCTGCATTTGCAAACTTTCTAGAGACTATGCAAGCACTGTTAGAAAGTGTTATGTCAACACCCGCAGAAATTATAAATACCAAGGAAGTAGTAGAGGAGTCAGCACAAGAAATGGAAATAGAGGAAAAATTAGCTACTCCAGAAGTGGCCAAAGTATTGGCAAAGGTCCATAAATCACTGAGGATGTCGAGACCAAAGTCGACCGCAACCTAAGAAACCATGAAGGACAAGAAGGGCAAGAAGCCCGCCATACTGATGCGTGCATTGCCAATAAGAAACCCATTGAATCCTATTGCACAGGAGAAGGGGAAAGCCATAAACTTAGAAGTAGAGGAGGAAGATATTCAAGACATCCTAATGGATGATGAG
Organism: Pinus taeda; assembly: GCA_000404065.3. Lineage (NCBI taxonomy): Eukaryota > Viridiplantae > Streptophyta > Pinopsida > Pinales > Pinaceae > Pinus > Pinus taeda. The sequence continues at coordinate 8,009 of APFE030646322.1, forward strand.
GATTTGGATTTGAAGTGGAGGAAGTTGAAACCTAGGGCGTGGACCCTATTACTTGATTTCCGGAGTATGTCCCTCAGTGAAAGCCTAATTCCAAGGTGTCAAAAGACATTGATGAGAGCAAGACTCCCCTGCAAACCCCTCTATTGTCAAACGACATTATTTTTGACAGTCTGCACTTGGCACGAGTGCCGCTACTGAAACTTGAAGATTGGGACTTAGCAGACCATGAGAAGTTCCCACACCTGGCAGCTGAGCAACTGATCTTCCACATCATTGATACAAATTTGGGAATGACTACATTAGAGCCATGGAGGTAGCTCAAGGGAGTAGAGAATGCAGGGTTGCTCAACCTGCTCTAGGTGTCGCACTACAACCGCACCTCAGTGACAGTTTTGGTCATCAAGCAGCTGCTTTGCTTGGTGCGTGATGGGTGTCTATGGCTAGAGGAACCAATACCCATCACAGATAGGTTGGTTCACCAAATAATGTGATTTGCACATACAGGAGAGAATCTAGCCATGATATTTATTGGAAAAGATGGCAAACAAGCTCTTGCAGAGCCCATGAAATAAAAATTTAAACTAGTGAAGAAGCCGCACAGGTACACTATATCCAGTATCGGCAACCCCGCTGTGAAGGTAGCCACAGAAACCTTAGCGGTGAAGGTAATGAGGAAGTGTCACGCTGATGAGGTGTTGGTGCCTGTCGTCGCACTCGCAACATAATACGCTAAAGGAGTCCAGTTCAACTGGTCATATTACCTTCTCGGAGAGTTCCGGGTGAACTTTCGCAAAGTGCAAGAGCTTAACAAGACATAACTCTTGTTGTCAATTGTGCTGGTAGTTTGGGAGCTGCCAAAGGACATCCACTTCTCTTGAGTCGTGCTAGACTTCCCAGAAGCAGCATAGTATGCTTCATTGTGGGCTACCAAGGACACACAGTGAGTCAGGGACAAAAAGATATTTTGGATCTTAATGGAGATGAACATCTGGATGGCCATCAATCGTAAGCTGCCATTGTCGCCCACGGTGTATGCTAACTTGCAAGGCTACGCCGAATTTAAAGCAAACTTCCATCGAGTATCCATCAGGGCGCGAAGGACCCTATGTAGAAATGGTATGAATTGTTATATCTGGCAACAGATGATGTGATTGACACAGTGCTTGCTCAATGGATGATAGAGTGGCACTCTACAACAGATTTGGTAGTGGGTAGAAGCAATTCCACCCCACAGAAGAAAAAGGAGGAGGCCAAGCTTAAGATGACAAAACTAGCTAAAAAGAGAAAGAAGGAGACTACTGATAAGGCTCAGGTGGAGTGCGAGGCCACACAGTATACAAGGAAGCAGATAGGTGGGACAAAGCGAGGCTCTTTAAAGGCACGAGATTGCCTTTACCTGGTACTAAGGAGGAAATAGATGAGCAGTATGGCGTGGACCCTCAGGAGACGTCTGCCCACATCAAGCGCCCAAGAGAGTTGCAAAAGGGAGGGTCCAAGAAGAAAATAAAGGTGACCAAGACCTTGCTAGACCCCATCACATTAATAGAGGGCGATTTACATGATATCGGTGACAAAGTTAGGGATGTCACCATAGAGGCCTTGCAATAATTTGAACAGCATCAACATATCATCCTAGAAACTATCTAGATAGGGTTGCAAGAGCTGTAGACCTGCGCGTCGCAGGCTAGCACGGTGTCTACCATCCTAGCTATCGGTACCTTAGAGGCTACCGATATGCTGCGCATGAAGACTTCCAGTGCGATAGTGCTGTCGGATGGCATGATGACCACAAAGAGTGAGGCTGATAGTCCCATTTTCAATGCCTTAAAGGCAGTCAAGTTGAACTTGGTAGCACTTTCGCTTGAAGCACTCCACCTTTTGCAGGATGGAGTAATTGCAGAGCTGAGAGACTGAGAGCACCATGCACTCCAAGTGACCAGTGAATAGCAGATCAATAATGAGTAGATGGCGCTACATAAAAATATTGCCATTTCCACTGAGACCGAGGCAACCAATCAGAGCAAATGGATTATGCACGTTGTTTAGAAGGCCTACAAAACGGTTCTAGAGTTGGCCATTTTGGAGGAGGAGCGAGTCGAGGTACGCATCTGAAAGTTGGCCACAAGTGTGCGCTACACTCAGACTGAGATGAAATAGGTTCAGTTGGAGGTAAACCTGAAAATTACAGAGTTACAGTTTAGGGCCCAGCCTTCAACTCCACCAGAAGTGAAGGAACCGTGGGTGACTGCTGTCACAAAAGTAGTCATGGCGGTGGACAGTGTAGTAGTAGACTGAATGTAGTTCTTTGAATAGTAATTTGAGGTCCTAACTAGCTTGCAGGAGGACCCCAATGTACAGAAGCTAGAAACGGAAGCACGCAAGCTCCAACAATGCTATGATGAGGTTAATGGCACAGCACAAACTGTCATGCTAACAAAGAGACTAGCCAAGCTACAGGAGGCTAAGCAGCTAAAGAAATAGGTGGATGTAGCACTACACAAGGAAGCAGTGCTCAAGGCGAGACTAAAATCGTAGCTAGCTAAGGCTTACGCAGTGACAAGGAATATCAAAGGCAAGCTTGAGACTCTGCAGGAAATGCAACAAAAGCTTCAGGTTGATAGCGTAGGAGTAGTGACTAAGAAGACAGTGGAAGATGTGAAATAGGCACCAGCTTACTGCACAATTGAGGTTGCAGTCATACGGGTCAAGCTAGAAGGGCTTCACACAAAGATCTTCGCACCTGCTAAGTGACTGGAGGGTGAGTCACGATGTTTGTGTTGCGGGCATGTTGGGAACGGGATCCCCCAAAGGATAGTTTTGGGGCTAAGAACCCATATTTTGGTCAAATTTTGTAATAAACTTGTAAATACTCTTCATTTTGTGGTCACAGAGTGTGTAGGTGTGATAAGTCATAAAGGATTCTCCGCCCTTAGTTTTGTAAAGTAAATTCGGCTGTAAGAGATCTAGCCATGGTCCGTGGACCATGGGATTGTATAAAAAGAGCTAAGATCTAAGTATTTTTAGTGTAATCAATTGATCATGTAAGAGAGTCATAGCTCTAAAGAAATAAGTCTAAGTTTCGGGTTGTAGCATAGGTAGAGGCTCTGCAGCTGAGTGCACAGAGGTTGTTGGGGAGGTAAATCCCCTCTGCGGACAGAGGTGATCCCTACTAGCCCAGACCAGGTCTAGCAACAATCATACAATGCTACCGCACAAGTTCCTAATTGCAAATTAAAGACCAGTGATGAGGGCCTACCTGGATTCCAATGCTAGTGCTTGTAGAAGAGGCGACACTCCCATTCCTTTGCTCCGGCAGATCACAATCCTCACGATCTCCGTGAATGGACACCTGCACATACAAAGAACGACACAAACACAAGCATAAAATCCAATATATGCAACTATATATTAGTCAGAAAGGATATAACTCATCATTATCACAAAGAACAATAAGAGTGGAACCATAACAATAGTCATTTATTAATGATAAACAAAGAAGAATACAACCATAGTTCTAACGTGAAATCCTCCTTTGGCTGGGAGATTAGAAGCACATGTCTTGCAAAGCTTGTTGGGAATGGGAACAAGCCTCTCTCTCCTTGGTTATTAGACAAGAATCTCCTTACTTAGATTTAGCCTTACGGGAATGAAGAAGGCTCTTGCAGCATGAAGCTCTTGGTAACTTGACAATTCTAAGTCTCTAGAACTAGCTTGCCAAGGAAAATGGACAAGCTTTTATAGATGGAGGAGGGGGAGTTGGGATCATCCACAATATTCATGGGATTGGCTTTTTCACTAAAGAAGCTTCCACGAGAGGTGTCAAACAACTTCCTCTCTATGGAGATCCAAAGCCAAACCACCCAGCTCAAGATAGATTCAGTCCAGGAGTTGGTTAGGATGAATCTTCCACTGTTGGTTTGTTAAAAAACACCACTCATTATGGTTGGCACGAGTGTGACTCTATGATAGAGTGTGAACTGGTGCGCCCTCTTTAGAGGATTTCCCCCATTGGCGCGAGTGTTGCACTGTGGAACCACGTCAATGGAAAAAGGGCTATTTTTATGGGTTTTTAGTAGGAGATATCTTCAGGACAAATGAAGTTCAAGTTCAAGGGAATGTAATGCAAGTGTTTGTAGGTCATGTCACTTCTCGTAGGTCCTGGAATGAGTCCTCCAAGATGCGGGAGAGGGGTTACAGGGACGGTGACAAATTGTTGTGTAACAGATGCCCCCTAAAGCATGAGGCCCAAGAGAGACAGGGGTGAAATGCTTTACAAGAACATGTCCAACCGAAAACACTGCCACCGGAAAACCTGCATGGAGAAGTACAACTGATATCTCAAGTACATGATATATGTGGTATGGGCACAGCCATCCATAGCAGAGTACATAAAAATCTAGATCCAAGGTATGGACGCAACCATCCAGTGAGGATCGATAAATAGACTCAGGCATGGTCACAGCCATCCAGTGAATGAGTCATGTAATAATCATAATAATCCACAAAATCGCAACCTGGGTCCCAACAGAAAAAATACAGGGTCTTGTGCTCCATCTCGACCTGAACAAAGTACAAGTTCAAGCATGCGAATATAGGAGTCGAAGTCAAACATGCAGGAAGATTGTCTCAATACCAGCCAATGATGAAAACTGTTAACAGACACGAGAGGTACCACCAATAATGACAATTTCCCTCAAGGTACTATAGGTACAATATACGGCGTGCGAATTAGTGAGCCGACGTCGAACACCCATAGAATCGTTCAATCGGAGGCCAAAGATGGAAACGTCGCATTGAACATGAAGAACCTACCATTGAGGCGTGCAGGCTCCAAGGCACTTGAAGGGAGTCTCTAGGTCAACTTCTTGGATAATGAGCTGAAGTCGACAGGAAGTGACCTTGATCGAAGGTGGGCCATAGTATTTCCCACATCATCAATGCAAGACAGAGGATGATAATAGGTTTTGTGAATCAGGATTATGTAAGTTATCAGAGGGAGGTTGATTATTTCGCAGAGGTTGAATTCTCTTGAAGATATCGACAACACGATTGTGGACTTGGTAGTATTTGACATCAAATGATCAGAGGTCATGGTGACAAGGCAAAGAGTAGATGAGAGGTCAAACAGAGATGACATATCCCCACCTAGAGACGAATGTAGAAAAGTGTCATGCTCAAGAGCGACATACTGCCGACACGACAATGATTCTGGTTCCATTTTCCCCACCATTTATGGTGAGTACCTCGGTTATTTTTAATGACAAGCTTGATGAGGATAGCATATGCTTGTAAAGCCTCGTTTCAATGGAATCCAATGTCATAATGTTTTAACGAGTCTGACAAAGGAAGAACTCAGCGTATTTTCATGTTTAGAGAGTTTGAAAAGACAGTAGAAAAGTAAACTCCAAGGGTGTCCTTTTTCGTAAAGTTGTGTCTCTCGAGCACAAAAAAGTATAAAACAATGCTCGAAAGAACCGCCCAACCATTACGATTGAGGAGTACTTTTCATAATTAGTGATTTCGACCTGAGAAAGTAAAAAGCGATCGAAACCACATCATTTCGTAACCGTTAACAAACCTGAAACGACAAGGGCCCGACAATCTTTTCGTCTTTATACGGTTGGAAAAGAGTTTAAAGGAGACCACTCTCATTTACCTTTAGCGAGTCGAGAGGGATAACTCGACATTCTTTTCATATTTAAAGAGTCAGAAAAGAGCAAAAAGGTGACTCTGTAATGACTCTTTCGTGTATTTACCGAGTCCGAAAAATTATAAAATGCAACTCATTTCACCGTGTAAGTCGCATAAAAACCTATCGCTGCACAAAAACAAGTGTAAAACCCATTTTCGACTGAAATATATTAAAATATTCATAAAAAATGACCTTTAAAAACATATTTAGGGTTAAAAAAAGCTATAAACATGTCAAAATGGTAAAAACAAAAATTACTTTTTACTTTTACCTCATTGGAGAGCAAGAATAGTGCTTTTGGTGTGTGATCTTTGGGTGATGATAGCGACAAATCCATGTGACCATTCGGAGCACCGTCAGTTCCAGGTAATAGGCACCTTCTCGTACTCCATTTTAGCCCATTTTTAGTCATTTGTTTCTTGCTCCATCGACCTTTGTGGATGGAATTTAAAAAACTAGGGCTGCACCCATTGGCACGAGTATTAGGCACAGACCCACGCCAATGGGCCTTTTTACTCCAAAGGCCCACGCCAATGGGCGTGACTATTTTAAAAACAGTCACGCCAACAATTGAGCGCATTTTTTTTTCAAATTTCAACATTTTTAAATTGATTTCAATGCATTTCTAGGTTTACCAAAGATCTAATTAATGTTTTTGATCATGTGGCTGCAGGGAAACGAACAAAATGGTGGTCCAATGGAAGGAAAGGGAGCATGATAGAGTGGATGAATTGGCCATAGCAAACGAAGGTTGCATGGAAGCCCTTAGAAATTGGAAGCTAAATAAATTCTTCCTCACACCTTACCTACAAGCTCAACCAGAGCTCTTACGGTACTTGATCAATCTTTGGGATGAAAATGAGCAAGTGTTCCGTATACGAGATCAAGTGTTGGAACTGGATGTATCTGATATCTATTTCATCACACGACTGTCGCACAGAGGGCCAGTGCCCCTATTGATGAGTAGCAGGTCATCTAGTGAGAAGATGGGTGAGCTGATGGAATCGGTGTGCCTAAGGGCACAATTCAGATCTGGAAGTTCAAAGGTGGATATTGCCACCATTCAGGATCTAACACTCAAAGAGGGTTTATTTACCATAACACGGGCTGTGGGGGCGCAGGCACCCCATGAGGCAACAGAGAACTAACTTATATTGGCTATAGAGTGTCTGAATCCCACTATCTTTGATTGGGCCATAACGGTGACTACCAACATGAAAAGACAGCTTACAAAAGGTAAGCGAGGCAAACTATAGTAGTTTGGGTATGGTTCTATTCTGGTAATGTTCATTTTAGAACAATTACCAATCTTTTAGTGCCAAGGGGCCTTCGTACTAGATCCAGTGCCGCGAGAGCTGAGGATGGCTCATTGGGCAGCGCTGATGCCTAGAGGGGGAGGAGGCCAACAAATGTCTTGGAGGCTAGAGTTTTTTGGGTGGCTCTGCCGCCAACTAATCATGGTTGAGGATTGGCCGTATGCAGGGACTGACTTCACAGGTGACCCTGATCTCCCACTGCCAGAGGGAGAGGATTGGGATGAGGAGTTAGGTATGACCTCTTTTTGATTTTATGTGTTATGATTTTTTTTTTGGTTAATACATGTTTGTTCTAACAATAATTATATGTATATGCAGACGTTGGCCCAGAGCGACCAACTGGCATGTCTCCTGTCTCGAGGAGAAACCAGCCTACAGCAGACCCTCAGGAAGAGGGTGCCGAGGGGGGAGAACTTATCCAGAACCTTGAGGGTATTGCTCGAGGGATCCCAGATTATGCTCGGCTAGCGGATGTCCCATTAGCATACCAGAGACACACAATGGGAGTGCCTAGTCACATCCACTATCTCTTGAGACGCCTAGTGCAAGCAGTGACATGCTATCATGAGCACCATAGGGATTAGTCATCTAGGCTTTATTTTCATGCATATTTTTTGAGAGACATGTTGTCTCCGAATGTATTAAGACAAACATGTATTATTTTTTTATGATGCACGTTGTGCAAACATTTCGACATATATATATATACATATGCTTATGGTTTATTGTGTTTTTATACTTCTTATGCTATTTTGAATTACATGTTATGCAAATGTTTGTCCAATACATAATTGGCTAATGCATCAGTTAACGTATTAAATCATGTTGGAATATGTTGATATGTGATGAAATCAAAATCCCTTTCTAACAACTAAACACATAGATATAACCTTAAAATCCAATGGTCTCTGACGGAATATTTCCCATTGAGCTGGTGGATGACAAGCTGAGAGTCCAGGTTCACAACCAATGTTCGAATACTGAGATTAATCGCCTCGGCCAGTAACTCAATCACAGCACTATACTCAACAACATTGTTTGTGGTATAACCTAGACAAACCCCTTGAAGGTCTACTAGCTAACCATGAGGATTGTAGATCACCCATGCCGCAGAAGACAGGTTGTGTGTACTACGGGAGGCACCATCAACAAAACCAACGTAAGGCGAACTAGACATCTGTACAAGAAGAAAAAAGACACAATAAGTGGCAATCACGCCAACACACCAAGCATAAAGAACATGAAAACAGGCACACACAACACACTTGCTAAAGCACATGTATGTACAAAAAAAGTGCCTGGAATTCATGCATAATATTTTTTCAAGTAACGCCCATTCTGAGGCTTATCCAGGGGATTCCCTTCGTAGTCAATAAGCTCGTAGGCCTCTTTTTGCAAAACTCTCTTTACAATGTAAGGCTCGTGCAACATGTGCTCGAATTTCGCCTACCCCCAGCTTATCATTGGCTTGATCATAGAGCAGGACTAAATCTCCCTCAACAAAAGAACGAGGATGAACAGTGTGATCGAAGTGAGTTTTCACTCGCTTATTTTGTGCTTCGTTAGCTAAAGAGGCTAGTTGACGAGTCTCGTCTAGCTACTCCAGTAAAGAAGGTGTTCCTCTACTAGAGTAGTGTCACGGAGTAATTCGACGGCTAATTTTAACAAAGGGATCTCACACTCAATGGGAAGGGTAGCCTCCAGTCCATAAACCAATTGGAAAGGAGTGAAACTAGTGGCATCCTTCATAGAGGTTTGGTAGGCCCACAAGGCAAAGAACAACATCAAGTGCAAGTTCGACTTATACATGCCAATGGTTCGTTGAAGCATCGTAACTAGAACCTTGTTGACGGCTTCTACTTGACCGTTGGCCTGAGGATAGTATGGAGTCGAGCTATCATGCCATAGGCCCAACTAGGTTGTAAGTTCCGTCATCATATGATTGTGGAAATGCCTGCCGTGATTAGTGATGATGGCTTGAGGGACTCTGAATAGCGAGATAACATGATTAAATAAAAACTGCACCGCGGTGTGACCGTCTTCAGACAATGTGGGCATTGCCTCAGTCCATTTCGTGAAGTAATCAACAGCAATGATGATATACCCATGCCCCTCGACTGAGCAAAGGTTACAGGTCATATAATCAATACCCCATTTTGCAAAAGGGTTGATGGTAACAAGGGGGTGTAGTGGAGCGGGAGGCGCACGCATCTTTCATTGGTAGATTTGACACTCGTGACAAGAGCGGACGACAAGAATGTAGTCCTTAAAGATGGAGGGCCAAAAGTAACCAGTGCGGAGGATTTTCTGAGCAATAGCATATTCAGACATGTGACCGCCACAGGCACCAGAATGGCAGTCATTTAAAACTCTCTTAGCTTCCTCGAGTGTTAAACATCGGCGAAGAAGAGAATCAACGCCGAGATGGTACACGGTGTCCCCAACAATGCGATATGGTTGAGATTGATGGCAAATTCGTTGTCGAGCATCCTTAGATGTCTCGAGATGAAAAGAGGACGTCTGTAAATAGACAATGATATTCCCATACCAGGGATCGAGGGTGCTGATTAAGAAGATGGTTTCGTCCGGAATATGGTCCTCTAACTGAGAGGGTGCAGTAAGAGATGGCAAAGAGCACAAAAATTCAACGAAGACAAGGGATTTCTTGGACTTGGCAGTAGTGAATTCCAAGTCGAACTCTTTGAGGATAACAATCCACTTTGAGCACTTGCCCCCCAGCAGCTAACGTGACAAGATGTACATCATTGGGTTGCAATCAGAAATAATTGTTGTAGTGTGCAACAAGATATAATGGCGGAAGCTTGGACGGAACAAACAGCGGCCAATGCCAACTTCTCAATGTGAGCATATCAAGATTCTGTATCTAATAAATTGTGATTGAGATAATAAATGACGTGTTCAGTGCCATCATCATCATCTTGAACGAGAACCATGCCAATAGTCGTATCGGCAGCGGCCAGATACAAGGTGTAATCACGATGGTAATTAGGAGGACACAACAAAGGGGTGGAAACAAGGAGGTCCTTGATGTGCTCGAAGGAGTCCTGAGCGATGGCATCCCAATGGAAAGGGGTGTCTCGCTTGAGTAACCACATAAAACTTTTGGCCACCTCTGTATAGTTCGGAATGAAGCGTCGTAAAAAATTTGCTTTACCCTGCAAGCTCTGCAATTGCTGCAAGGAAGCATGGGGAGGAAGATTCAGAATGGCCTCAACTTTAAGGGGATCTAGACGGATGCCCTCTCGGGAGACGATGAACCCGAGAATTCTACCAGAATCTATGCAGAAGACACACTTATGCGGGTTGAGCCGAATACGGTAGTGTCAACAGCGGAGAAAGATTTCACGGAGATGGCAGGATGGTCTTGACACTTAGCTGAATGAGCTAGTAGATCAACCAGGTAAGGTTGCATGATGTGTCGATATCATGGAATGCATAAGACATCGCGCGTTGGAAGGTAGCACCGACGTTCTTCAGACAAAAAGGGAGCTTTTTGTAAGCGAAAGTGCCCCATGGACAGATAAATACGGTTTTGTGCTGATCCGCTAGCATGATATTAATCTAGTTATAACCAGAGAAACTGTCCATAAACGAGTATATCTCACTTTCGACACACTCAGCAATGAGTTGGTCAATGAAGGGTGTGGGCTGGTTATCCTTGGGACAGGCTTGATTAATATCACAGTAATGAACATAGACCCTGATAGTACCCTGCTTTTTATTCACAGGGACAATATTGGAGACCCAATCTGTGCGTGGGATAGGGTAGATAAAGCCAGCCTTGAGAAGCTTTTCGATTTCCGCTTTAATGGCCGCAGCCTTTCGGGGGTGCATGGGGCGTAAACATTATCGGATAGGCTTAGCTCTCGGATACGTGGGTATCTCATGCACCACAATTCTTAGGTCAATTCCGGGCATTTCTTTGTAATACCAAGCAAAGACGTCACGAAACTCGCAAAAAATACCAATATAAAGCTGAACTTCTTCAGGAGTACAAGTTACTCCAACATGGATATGCTCAACAATCCCTGGTTTAACAGAGATGTTGATCGGTTGGGTTTGCATGATGTTTCCCATGTTCCCTTCTGAGGACACTTGATATACTTGGATGGGTGTCTGAAGGGGTTGTGCGGGGAGACAATGAGCAAACTGCTCGAGATAGGCAAGCATTTCCTGATGGGTAGGGAAGAATGAAGAACGATGGTGAAGATTGGACCAACGGGGTTCCTTGAGAGACATAGTCTCTATAATGGCTTCATCAAAATGAAATGTTTCCATTAAAGGATCTGAAGAAGCATAGTCTCCAAGCCAAGGGGAATGAGCATACTAGTCAAGAGCTCTATTCAAAGAAGCAGATTCAGGAGGAGGAGCCGATACAGCAACAATCTTGACGTAGTTGAACTCGACAGGACTAAACGGCATCTCATCGCCTCATGATTCTATCTGGTCAATGGGGGGAAGAACCCAAGGATCAGAACGAATTGAAATCATATTGATAGAAGCAACGTTCGGAGGCAGGAATGAAAAGACACCCATGAGGGTGGGATCTTTAAAGAGCCCAGCTCCCACACTCTCTAGTGGAATGGAGGTATGCTCCACAAAAGGCACGTTGCCTTCAGAAGAGGAATTGAAGAAAGAGAGCTGGTCTACTGTGACAATTTTCCCCTGATGAGGGAAATGAATGACATGAAAAATAGATGAAGCCATGGCTCGCATGGCATATGTCCAAATCCGACCCAAAAGGAGGTTGTAAGTAAGATTATCATCAACGACTTCAACTTCCACTTCGACAGTCTTCCCTTCCAAAGTAATAGGCAAGCATTGGAGGATACCGTAATGGCGAGACTCTCTCCCGTCAAAGGCTTCCAAGGTTGTAGGAGACTGACTCAAAGTAGGAGAACCAATAGCCTTCCAACAAGCAACAGACATAATGCAAGTTGAGGCGCCTTCATCAATAACCGTACGATGAATCGTTTTAGAATTGATGATGACCTGGATAAGGAAGGCAATCTGGTGAGGCAGTCTTGGTACATGGCTCTCAAGATCAAAAGTAATAAAATTCGAGTCGGTTGGGTTGATGCCACCAATGGTCGATAACAAGGAATTCCTCTGGGGGGGCAGTTCTGGAGAACTTCTAGAGTGGACATAGCTGACAGAGCCTGAGCTAAGTCCTCAATGATGTTGTAGTGCTGAGCAGCACGAGCATTAGGGTTGTAAGAAGATCTCTAGAGTACACCTTTAAGAGGGGGTCGAATAGGCGTCTCAGTGTTAGGTCTCTCGATATGGAGTGGACCAGAACTGGGCAGAGGAGTGCTTGAGGGAACCTCAGGCTCTTTCCCTACAGGTGACGGATATTCTTTTGCTCGAGTAGTAATGTGAACGGGAACCATTCTAGCCATGAACACTTGAGAACCAAAGGGAGAAGAAGATGAGGATGGGTCAGCCACCATTTGCGTTTGCTGTGAGGGGAAAGGTTCTTTTAGCACCGCAAGAGTCCTAGGAGCACCTTTCAACAAGTGACTAACTTCGGACTGCCTTGGGCAGTCTTTGGTGTAGTGATCCTTGTCACAGATAAGACAAGGATACTTGGGTTTACGTTTGGCTCCTTCCTCAGGTGGAGGTTTGGGGGAATCCTGCTTAGGTTGATCAGCTTTGTTTTTCCCTTTTCCCTTCTTTTTTCCTTTCGAGGCTTTATCCGCCATGGTCGACTCGACGACGTTAACCTCGAAAGTATTTCCAGAATTAGACATAGCTTGAGAAGTATTTTCATTCGAAACATTCGACCTTTGCTTCCCAGGGTTCGCAGAAGATTTCTTAGAGGACGGATTTACAGATCCAATGACATCGTCAAGAGATGGCTTTGGTGGAGTTTTGGACGTTCTGGGCCTCAGGGCATTAGGCAAATAATCATATAGGGTACCGACTGGGAATAAACTAGGTCAAGGTAGTGAGCACGCGCAATGGCCTGCTCTTTAGTTACACAAGCCCCCATAGCAATGTCTCGTGTGATCGCGGGGACAAAGGAGGTTATAAACCAATTAGTCAAGAGTTGGTCAGGAATCCATAACTTAATCAAACAACGACGCCATCTCCATTCATGTATATGATCGGATATGTGCATGGTCGTGTCCTATTTAAGAGACATGAGGAGATGCGTTCCTGTCTCATACCGAATTGGCAACTGAAAATGAGTTATAAATGCCATTGCCAACGAGTTAAAATCTTGAAAGGATCTGTGAGTTTGCTCAATATACCACTTAGCAGCAGATCTAGTGAGAGTGCTTTAAAAAAGGCGGAGCTAGACTGAATCATCAAGCCACAAATTTGATGAACAACAGAGATGATAAGTCATAACGTGGGCTTGGGGGTCTTCGCCAGCTTTGCCATCGAATTTGGTACAATCACCGGGCATCTTGGTTGGAACTGGTGGCCGGAATGGATTATGAAGGATAGGATCATTAGTCAATTTGGACACATCCCGCAATTCCAACGTTGCTAAGAAGGGTAACTGAGGATTGAAGGACATCTGTGGCTTTGGGTAAGGGGTAGCACCAGGGTTCCAACCAGTTGTTGGTTACCCCCATTGATTTTGTCCGGACGGACCTGGCCCATAGGGGTTTTGTCCGTAGGGATTTTTTCCATACGAGTTATAACCATAACTGGATGACTAACCCTATATTTTCCCCCCAGCACCCCATTGATCACCAACTTGACCTGTAGGAGCAACATATTGTTGCTGGTAATTCTGATAAGGAGTCACCTGCATTTGTTGATAATTTTGGTATGGGGAAAACTGAGCATGCCCTTGGGATTGCTGGAAACCATAAGGTTGTTGGGCTCCATACTGAGCTTGGGGACCAGGCTGCGCTTGATAAGGAGGTTGAGATTGAAACCCAACTTTCGTTTGAAGACTAGCTTGGGTCTGGGGCCCAGCCTAGGGCTAGAAACCGGGTGGATCTTGAGAAGCAACAACCATTTGCACGCCCGGTTGAGCAGGCCTAGAAAGATGTCCTTGAGAGAATTGGGGTTGAGCCACCTGGCCAGAAGGTTGCCCTGGTTGAACTTGGGATTGACCCACTTTCCCAAAAGGTTGAGCTTGCTGGGTGTTGGGTTGTCCTTGTACAATCGAGGGTTGTCTAGATGGCTGAGTGGACTGGATGGTTGGTTTTCCTTGAGGTTGACTAACTTGTCCAGAAGGTTGACCAGACTGGACAGTGGGTTGGCCTTGTTGTATGTAAGGTTGGCCACCTTGCCCAGAAGGGTACCCTTGCTAGATCCTAGGTTGTCCTTGTTGCATATAAGGTTGTCCTGGATTTCCAGAGGGTTAACCAGAAGGGTATCCCTGCTGGACCCCAGGTTGTCCTTGTTGCATATAAGGTTGTCCTGGATTTCTAGAGGGTTGCCCAAGATAAGTAAAATATGGACCACCATAGGCCGAAGGTTGTCCCTAAAAGGGTTGTCCTTGTGGGCTTCCAGGTTGGCCTAGATAAGATTGCCCATAATACTGCTGCCCATAAGAAGGCTGCGTGTAAGACAACTGACCTTGATAAGAAAGGGGTGCTTGGCCACCATCTTAATGAGTGGTACCCCAAGCAACATTTAATGGGACTGAGACCTCAACCGCAGGCTGAGATGGCAAGGATCCAAGATAAAGATGATGCCCTACGGGATCATAATAATGAAATGGACCTTGTGAGCCCACATTCTGGATAGTTCGAAAATACTTTTTGTATGCCCCCCTACTGGAATGGAACCAGAAGAAGGTGTGGCACTAAGTGTAGGATCGACAACTTCGGATGTAGGTACCGACTGGCCACTATTTCCCAAACCGTGGGACGGACCAACAACAATGGTTACAATCAAGGATGTCGTAACGACACTAACAATAGGTGCTCAAGAAGCTACACAGACAGTCAGAATAGTCGGGATTGAAGTGACAGTTGTATTGTGAATTTGAGGAATGAATGATCCCGAAGTGGGAGTGATGCTACGATCCCACATGGTACCCAAGGAAGAGTTCCTAGAACCCATAACATCCCTCAAAGCCCTATAGGGTAAGGGAAACATGACACCGAGAGGGGTGACACTAAAGGGTGGGGTTTCGATCGAGATAGGAGTTTCGACACTCGTCACAATGGGTGTTTCACTCGCAATGGGAGATGTGTCATCCATATTAGAGGAAGACATTAGGACCAAAACACCACTAGGAGTAAAAGGAGTATCCTCTTCGAAAGGCTCCCAAACAGGGTTCCAATGTAAATTGTCAAAATCTTCTTCTGGAGTGCGGGAGTTCAGTGTTGGATACTCGGAACAACAGGGAGAGTACCACTACCAACCAGTGTCTCAGGAGTAGTAGAAGGAGGAGACCATTGGTCACTAGGGATGGGATATGAGATCGATGATTCCGCCAGGATGATTCGATTCAAAAAATCCTAGGCAAACTAACGAGAAAAGACACTACTCAAACTACCGCAAACAAGATCTAACAGGGTAAAATGTGAATGTGGCCGAATAAATTTTAAGACACGAGGACATAACTTGACCTTTTCATCTTTAAAGAGTTGAGAAAAGGACAAAAATATGACTCTAGTCGCCTTCGAATGTTTAATGAGCTCGAAGTGACAAATGCTCAGATGAGCCTTTTCTTTTAGGGAATCCTAAAAGGGTAAAAAGTGACTTCTTTGGAGAACTAGGCAAAAGGTTTACCAGACAATCCGTAAACTACATATACACCTTGGCAATCATATGAAAACCAAGGACTTTCCGTACAGTAGTCAATCTTCCCAAATGTTGTGTTCGGTGCGTTACGGGTCATAAGGTGACAAACACGGCTTCCTAGGGACAAAGGATGATAACCTAGTGGGGTATCCCCATATACTTAACGGTACATGGGAGCACAAATCCATACTAGACCACTATTGAGTCACAAAAGGAGGAATCACCCAACCTTGAGTGGAAACAAAAGTGACTAGGTTTAACGACGCCAGAGCACGTCTCTAGCCTAGACCTCTAAAAAGTGTGTGTTATGTTCCAATGCGTTGTTAGATTCATTTAGTTCATTTTAAAGTTGATCTTGTATTATGTTTTAGTTTTCAGACCTTACCGTATGTAATGTCTCAAAATTCCCTAAATGCAAACTATATGCCACAATATATCATTTCATTCGATGAATGCTAGCTATGAGAGAGTTTGAGAGCTTTCACACAAATGAAATGATCACAAAACAACGAACAATATCTCTATGCAGCTTGTTATCACTGACAAAATTTCAATGCCAAATGTCTTACATTTGTTTGATGGTAAAGGTCGGTGCTAGTCTAAGTTTGAATTTTTGTTTGCCTTAGAGTCTTGAGTCAACTATGTATTCTCACCCATCACTGGTCATTCTCAGTCATCCCCGTCTCATAGCCATGTGTGAAACTGTGAATGAGTTAAAATGTGTCACAAAGCTTTTTAGGTTATTTTGTAGCTCATGTGATAATTTTAAAGTGTTTCCACAGTGCATAAAGCCTTTTTGTAATTTCGCAGCGCAACATGTTTTAGGCTGCGCTACAAAATTGGGGATTTGTTCGAATCCATAGCAACTGTCATGCAAAATAGCTATGCGGTGGATGTATTTTACAGATGGCATACTCTCAAGCTCCTGCGTGTATGCTTGTCATCAATTCTGAATCTCGAAGCCTCAAAGTTCATGTAGCTGTGAGTACATGCTCACACGTTGGTGGCCAGAGCACGATATGCAGATGTTGAACTAAATGTATACAATTACGCTAAATGAGAAGTTTCATTACTTCAAATGGGAATCCAGGAAGATGATTGACTGAGTTTCAAAACAAGGGTATAAAAGCTAAATGTGCGATGTGGGACAAAGACGAAGGATAATGTATTTGTGATTGTAGTTGCATCTGTGCAATACCGTTCCATTTTAGGGAAAGTTGTGGATGCGTTTTATAAGCTTAGCAATACAAGGGAGCAGTGGAGGCTACAGTTTTTCTCCTAGCTTCTCGGATTCGATGAGGGGAAAGGTTACTAACATGGTTCTTAACCTGCAGACAATCACAGAAGAGGATCCCTCCAAAACACCCTCGTGCCAGGACCCACTAAGGACTCCTCTATATTTCACCAACGACACACAAAAAACTTCAAGGATTCGCCATAACTTCAAAAGTGTTCTTCGCATATTCAGGACAATAGGAACCATATATCAGAGATTCTTGCGGCAAAAGATCTTGAATGTGATGATTTGGGATCCATTTGTTTTTCAGATTCGGAGCTTCTTAGTACTTATATGGAGGAAATTGTTGTGTCTGCCAGTTCTCACCATCTAATGAATACGAAAAATCCAAAGTACAGAAATGGAAGATTGGTTATTTCATCTAAAAGCTTAGCGCATGGGCTGAGCTTATTCCAGGTAAACAAGGCAGAAAACAAAGCTACGCTGCCAGTGTTCAATGGGGATTCTTCCAAGGAACCTCGAGAGACAGGTGCTGGAAAGGCGAAGCTCACAAGTGAAGCAGCTCCATCACCAGAGAACAAAAGTGACGCTGGGAAAACCGACAATGCCCCTGTGGGAGTTGCCACTAAGAAAGAAACCAACCCTAAGAAAAAAGGAAACGGTCCAAAGGCATCAAATCCAACTACTTTTCCTTCTAAACTAGGAGTGGCTCCAGACAATGACTTTGAGAAAGGAATTAGACCAGAGGTCATTCCTGCTAGTGAAATTGGTGTGAATTTTTCAGATATTGGAGTCTCGGACAATGTCAAAGAAGCGTTTCAAGAGTTTGTAATGTTGCCTCTTCAACGTCCAGACCTTTTCAAAGGCGGGCTTCTTAAGCCTTGCAAAGGCATCTTGCTGTTTGGTCCCCCAGGAACTAGGAAAACAATGCTTGCAAAGGCTCTCGCAACTGAGGCTGGTGCCAGTTTCATTAATGTTTCAATGTCCACCATTACGTCAAAATGGTTTGAAGAGGTTTTTGACTTCAAAGATCTTGTAGCCATAACTGAAGGATATAGTGGCAGTGACTTGAAGAACTTATGCACAATGGCAGCTTTCTAGCCTGTAAGAGAGTTAACAAGGAGAGAACAAGAGGAACTAAAGGCCGGTGAAAGGAGAATTTCCAGCGTCGAAGTTATTGAATGCTTGAGGAGCAGTATGAGCACATTGTTCTTGTTCATTATCGATAAATTAAAGAGGGTAACAAAGCTGGTCATATGTGCTCAATAAATACAGACAGATCTTTGCAGATGGAAAATTCAGGGGGCCTTGTAACTTCTTTATCATGTTCAACTCAAGTGCACACAAATTCTTTGCTGGCACAAAAACGTTATGCTTCAAGTCCCAGCATATCTGAATGGAATGGGCCAACTCACTCTTCAGAATTTGAAGAAGTTGAATCTAGGGATGACGTTAGTGTGGCTCTATCAGTTGAAACTGAATCCTCTTTAGCAGAACAAGGATTTAGTCGGCAAAGTCGGAATAGAAGGAGGATTTGGCCGTAGACTCTAGAGTTTACCAACCTCAGTCATATTTGAAGGCACCTACAAACTTGTTAGCAGAAAATAATGTGAGTTATAGTCTCTTCAATGTAAATGAAGTTGCCCTTGGACAATATTCATTCCTTGGCTTAGAACAATCAGAACAAGGAAACTTTTCAGAGCATATTGATGAAAGTCAATTGAATATGACTTTTGAAGATACACATGACTACAGCAATGGAGAAAACCTACGCCTGATACACAGCCAAAGTTTGTCAGGATGCAATTATTCAGGCATGGAAACCATGAATGTGGAAATTGGGGCCAATGAAATTGATAATGGGAATGGCATCAACTTATCTTCTTGGACAGAGGTGTTAGAGTTCTGCAAAATTGGTATTCAGAATGCTACTGATGAGACAAAGGTCCCTTGCTTGCAATCTATGACTAGGGAGGATAATGTTAGAAGACCGACAAATATTCCAATGGAAACTTTTTTCATCAATGAGCTGAGCAAAGGACAGTGAGCCTATACAGATAATCATCTTCAAACTTTCACAAGAGAAGATCTCTCTATCAATGTGGAGCAGATGGGTTCTCATAAGAAATTTACTTCAAATTCCATGCCGGGTGTACATCAACAGCAGATGACAATTCCAGGATATGGATTTGTGGATACTTGTGAACAAAAGAAAATCACACAGTAGTTTCGTAGCGCGCTACGAAACTGCTGAAGATGATTAATGTACAGCAGTTTCGTAGCACGCTGTGAAACTGCTGAAGCTACACAATCTAATCTCAATCAACCAGTTTTGAAACATAAGCGGGAATTTTGAAAAGAGTATGTCTACAAGGAATCATCTGAAGCCATCATCTTTCAACAAGATCAAGACAGCTTGCAAGAATTTTTGCCTACACATATGAAAACGGTGGACAGCGTATTAAGGACGTGGCATTTTGTCATATCATAAAAGAATTGAAGCATGCATCAGACAGCTTGAATGCGTTCTCCTTTTTGTTTTCAAAACAGTGGATGACACATCATCAAAGAAGCCTCCAGCATATCAGTAACGTGGTAATGCCCTATATTCTTGGGTTATTAAAGACTTAAAGTACCTACTGCTGCATACTCGCTGATGGGGAACCAGAACCGAAAATTTAGGGATATTCTCAGCCAACACAGAGTAGATCAAAGCCTTCAGTATCCGAAGCCAACATGGAACATTAATTGCTCATCTCATGCCATCTCAGTCAAATGAAAAGGAAACCAGGTGTCAAAGCTGCAAGGAGGAATCATTCTACGAAGGAGATAGAGTTAGAGTTATAATTAGATTAGAACACTTTACAACTTCTGTTAGTGGTTGTTGTATTAAATAAGTTTGTTAAAAAAAGATAAGGGTCATTAGTGACAGTCATCGAGCTCCCCTCATGCTGGAGGAGGAAGCTCCAAGTAGTTAGAGTTATGTTTCTATATATAGCTGAATCATCTATGTAACAGGGGTTGGATATTTTGAAAAAACTGAGTATTGCTTTGGCTTGTGAAAAAACCCAGTTTAGTAATATAATTTGCTACTTATCTTCTCAGGATTCATACGGTGTTTCAAATGCTCAAGATATGTGGTTTTGCTTTATGTTTAATGTTTTTACAGTTGTATGAATACACAATCACTTAGAATTCACTTATGCTGCTTTGATTTCCTGTGTGTATTTGTAAACTGAGGTTTCTATGAGATGTTGTTTTGAGTATTTAAACATTACATGCCCTGACTTCTATGCATGAGCAGTGTTATAGTTTATTGAATATGATCAACTCCATAAGCCCAATGGAAGTCTTTGTAATGTCTATCCAGCCAACATGTTTATTAAATGTACTTCACAAGAGTTAGCCCTCTTATCAACAATCAAAATCAATAACTATTCTTGAGAGAGCCCTCTCAGGCTAGGGAGGCTAATCCTTAGCCAAAAGATTGGTCTGAAACAGTTACACAGAGTCTATCTGATCAGCAGCCCCTCAGTGCTGGATTTTGTGATAATAGGAGGCTTGCTTGGACTGAAAATGGACAAGAAGGCCATGATGACCTCATCCACGTGCTCATCTGATGTGTATCCTAAGATCCATGGGATCAGTGTGATTATGTGCCTGCCAGTCTCTAAAAAGATAGTGGCAGCATAGGGTGATGAAATTCTGAAAAAATTGTTTGATTTTGACTAGGTCTAGTGTGATGTACAAGTCCAACAAATTTCCAATGGATAGAGGGGTCTGATTAGTGCTAGGCTAGATTTGTAACATTAGGTTGATGGATTCAATATTAATGGTGAACAGTAACTCATGGCTTGGTGCCACAATAGCCCTTTGGCTAGGGATATAATAGGCATGACAAAAAGGTACAATGTCTGGGAATGGGTGAACTTCTGGGAAGTATACTTGGGAAAATTAGATTCCCAAAGGTTGATGTCATTAGAATGGTTTAGGAACCGATCCTTACTCCAGTAGTACATTTTCAGAAGGTGGCCTGGAGTGGTAGTGTCTGTAATTTGGAAATCCCTGTCTGCTAGGGTGAAATGATCAATGTCCAGGTGAGGGGTTGAGACTGGTCTGACATCTAGAGAGGTATGGGCAACCATCTTGAGGATAAAATGTGGGAATTAAGCTTGTATATATTTTATAATAAAAGATTTGAATAGGTCTATACAAAGATAGGGTATTGGAAATTTGCGGGATAGGGGTTTGGGTATTTCACGAGGGAAATACTCTCAATTTAGGGGAAATAAATTAAATTAAATTAATTATTTCTTGAATTCACCATACGTTTTAAACTGAGAGGTTCATTCTGGTTCTCTGTTGAAATACTTGGAATTTGTGGTTCAAGATGAAAACTAGTTTTGAATGGTGGTTGCAGAGGGTTCTGTCGCTTCAGTCGTGCACTGGAGAGCTGAATTGGGCTATCAGAGCGTATTCGGGAGGCAATTGGTGGTCAGAACTGGTTACAGAAGCTCGTGTTTGCGTAGGAATGTTTGGGAAGCTTTCGCAGAGCAAATGAGAGAAAAAGGGTGAAAATGGGGGTTTACAGCCTTTTAACTAGCAGCAGTTAAAAATTGGTGCAGAAACTCATATAGTGAACAATGATGGTTTTTGCTTTTGGTGGGGAGGCAGTTTAGGGAGCCATCACACAACTTCTAGAAGTGGGGTGGTATTTTCCTAACAGCAAGTGAGTTAACGAGGAGATTCCATGTAGCCAAAAGGGGCCTGAGCAAAAATGTTCATATTGTGTGCTCTCGGGTGAGTAATTTCATATATCGGGAGCGAGCGATATGACTGTGGGTGCTAAATCTAATGGATATCGCATGACAGAGTTGCACGGAGGGGATGGGGCGGACATTAGCAGGGCCTAGGAATTTAATTAAAAGGGTTTTGTAATTATTTAATGGATAAGGCGAGGATTTAACATAATGCGGGTTACATAAAATGCATGTGTTTACGGAATAGAACTGGGGTTAAACTGTTGAGGGGTTTACTTAACCATACCAAGGGGGTGGGTTAAAATCGGGTAAAAAGTGAATATGGTAAAGGTTAATAAAGTAATGGGGGGGGATTTTAAGCTTTGGATAAAGGGTTTTATGGGCTTTTAGGGATGTTAATAAGGGAAAATGATTTTTTCAAAGGACGATGGGTTTCACACTGGGGAAAAGGGGTTTTGGGTTGGGAAATGACTTTTTTGGGGTAATTTTCTAGGGAAAAGTGTGAAACCAAGGGGTAAGGGTCAAAAATAAAGGGAAAGGTGCCTTTATAAGAAATGAAGGCGTAAAAGGGGAAGTTGGTAAGTATTTAGTGGGGGGTGAAATGAAATGAAGGGTAAGTTAACCAAATAAGCTTATAAGCATCCTTTTACTTTCATAACTACTCCTACACACTGAAACACTAATATTTTTTCTTCACTTTGTTGGATGCATTTAAGCTAGTAGACCCTTTCCTTTCCTTTTTAATTTGAAAAGTAAACTATATACTTCTAACCTTATATCTTCCAATGACCCAGATTAAGCTTATGAGCACATTTTATTTCTCTACCTAACTATTTATCTGCCAAGATTAAATAGCTTCGCTAGATCTTTATTCTCTAACTATAAATAGGAAATTTAACACATGAAGTAGTCAAGATTAAAAAGTTTGACTATCATGGGTTGTGGCATGTTTGACAAGCTACACAACCACTATTTTAGACAAAAAAATAAAGAGTAGTGGCACTTGGACTTGCACACTTTCATGATTTGTTTTTGTTTTGGGTTCATATTTTTTCATTTTTTTGGTCCTTTCTTATTCTTTTTGTCCTTTGATATTTCTTTTAAAACATACCCTCTTTACATTTTTTAATTTTTATATGGAAAACATTTGCAGAAGGCAAATGTATGTACAATATTACAAGACTTAACCATAGTCAATTCAAAATTATGAATCATATTATTATAGGACTCTAACATTGGTTCCACATGGCGATGGCATTTCCTGGTAAAATGTCAAGAACTCTAAAGAACAATATCCTTTGAATTGTGACGGTAGTTACCTTGTGCACCATCCTTTTGTGATTCTGCTTTATTGACAGTTATGATAGTGAATCCTTCAAAGCTCAGGGCATTCTCTCTGGGCTTGAACTTCAAAGGATTACCATCCAATCCAATCTACAGTCTACAGTTTTATGTACAATGATACAAAGTAAAGTGAATGATTATTAGTCAGTAGAAAAATAATGCTTCAACATTCTATCATTAAAATCTCCTCCTGGTAGATCAAATCCATCTACCTCTTTCAAGAAAAACGCATTATTGCCCCTGTAACCATAAATGACATAAGGCCTTTGCCACAAAAATCAAATTTTCCATGCTTGCCTTTGTCTTCTCCCCTTCAATCCCACTTAAGGACTTTATCTCCTATGTAAAAATCATCTTCTTTAGTCATTTTATCAAAAAACTTGTTGATTTTGTCTCGAATTACCTATGATTTTACATATACTTCTTCTCTGGTCTGTTGTAGGTGTATGGTCTGATTTATCCTTCTCTAGATATCATTTGGTTCCACCTGTAATTCCTGGATGATCTTCATCACTAGTACTCCCAAAGATGATGGAAAAACTACATCCATCTCATATACTAATTTGTAGGGTGATGTTCCAATGGACTTCTTAGTAGTCAGTCTATCTGCCCATAAGGAATTGACTAACTTCTTGTTCCATGCCTTTTTGTTATCTTCTAGCAATTTCTTAACGATATTTACCAGGCTTTTATTACATGATTCTGCTAGTCCATTACCTTGAGGGTAATAGGCTGTGGAGTGGCTAAGGGTGATATGGTATTTGTTACAAAATTCTATCATATTTTTGGATTTAAAGGAAGCTGCATTATCGGTAATGGGCCTCTAGAGGGCATCCAAATCTTGACAGGATATTATTTTCTAGAAATCAGATTATGACAGTGTCTATGGCTTGTCGAGAAGGTATGGCTCCTATCCATTTGGTGAAATATCCAGTAGCTATGAGAATCCATTTGTGTTGAGCTAAGGGGTTGGGTGTATTTCTCCAATGAAGTCTAACCCCCATTGTTGAAATGGAATTTAGTGGAAATTAGTTTAAGAGGCAAGGGTAAAGGTTTTCTCTTTCCCTCAAATATCTGGCATTTATGACAAGAGGTCACATGTCTCTTAACATCTACAAACAAAGTGGGCCAATAGAAACCAATCCTCAGTATTTTGTGAGTAGCAGTCTTCTAGTACAAGTGTCCTCCACAATCCCCTGCATGAAACTCTTGCATGATTTTATTAGCTTCATCTTTCAGTAAAAAAATCAAAAAGAATACCACTATTGTCTTTCCAAAACAATGCATTATCTATGATACAATACTTTAATGACTTCATCTTTAAAAATCTAGGTAAAGTTCTTGTTAAACCAGGAGGAGCTTGTCAATTTTGTAATACAAATATAATATCTAGATACTTGGGTGAATCAGTAAAAGGTTCACTGATCAGTGGAGTCGCCATCTCTTCATGATCATCAAGGGCACTAATGAAGTTTATATCAAGGGCCTGATAGTTCGATTCAACCATGAGTTTGGCTAAACCTTGGCCTTTGATAAGCTTAGTTGGCTTTATCTCTATGTCATATTCGAATATTGTGGCAATCAATTTTCCTCTTTTCCCTTCAGGCCCATTTTTTGTCAAAATGTCCTTAAGTACAAAGTTTGGAACATAAGCAATAATGTGAGAATACAAAATGTATACTCAAAAGTCCTTGATAGCCTTTACTAAAGATAATGCTTATTTTTCTATAATATTGTATTTCAGTGTGGCATCTCTTAAGGATTTACTAAAAAATGCCATTGGTTGTTCATATCCGTGGTTGTTCTTTTGCAGCAAGACTGCTACAATGGTGTGTTCTGAAGCAAAAGAAAAATTTATCAAATCCTTGTTAAAGTAAGGACTTATAAGGACTAGAGTTTGGGTTAAGGCTTCCATGATGGCTTCAAAGGATTGTTTGGCCTCCACTGTCCATTTAAGTGCTGAGCCCTTTCTTAGCATATTATTTAATTCCCTAATCAATTCTGCTAGATTGAAATGAATCTACTAAGTAAGTTTATCTTGCCTAGAAATGACTGTAACTCTCTAATGTTTCTAGGATGGGTAATGGTCAAAATGGCCCCTATTCTAGCAAGATATATTCTAATCCCATCTTTAGATATGGTATGTCCCAATGGTTTTCCCTCTTCCAGACCAAAGAATGTCTTCTTGGGATTTAAAGAAATCCCAAATTTTCTACATTTGATAAATACTCTTCTTAGGTGGTCTACGTGGTCATTGTCATATTTAGAGAAGACTGTGATGTCATCTTGGTATACTACCAGGAAGTCATGGATCTCCTTGGCAAAATCTATATCCATAGCTCTTTGAAATGTGGCATTTGCATTCATTAATCCAAAAGGCATCTTCAAATACATGAAGGTACCCCAAGGAGTAGTAAACGCAATTTTGGCTTGGTCCTCTAGTTGAACTAAGATCTAGTTATACCTAGAGAATCCATCCAATTGTGAAATCTTGGATAAGCCTACTACCCTCTACAGCATATGGTGCATTTTTGGTAGAGAATAGTTATCTTTTAGTGAGACCTTGTTTAAATTTCTGAAATCTACGCAAAGTCTAATTTCACCAGTCTTTTTCCTCATAGTGACTAAATTTGAAATCAAATCTAAGAATCTAATGGGGGCTATAATTTGGGCATCAAACATTATTTTAAATTGTTTTTAAATCGATGACATAATAACTGGGTTTATTCTCCTAATTTCATGTTTGAATGGTTTATGACCTTCTTGTAGAGGTATTTTGTGTTGGGCTATGTTGGTATGATAAGATTTTAAGTCTTCATAACTCCAGGCAAATACATCCTAGAACTCTTTAAACATACTGGTGTATTTAACCTTTTCCTATGGAGGTAAAGATTTTGATATTTTAATGAGTTTTGGTTTATCCTCAGTTCCTATGTTAACCTCTTCTGTGTCAGCTCTTAATGGTTCCATTTTGGGTTTCCTAGCTACATCATTAGAGTCAAACAAATCTTCTAAAGGGACTAATCCCTTAGGCAAAAAATTATTTTTTAGATTAGGAATTTCAAGATCATCATTCATTATTTCCTCAATCTCTACATTCTCTAAACTATCTATTTCTACTCTAATAAATTTAGTTGGTTTAGCTATATCTAAAATATTTACATCTATGTTACTTTCTATATTATTGTCTACTGTATAGTCTGTATCTATCTTAAAATTCTGAAAGTCACCTTCATTGTTTATGAAATCGTAAATCTGAGAATTGTGGGAGAAAATATGCAAATATTTGAGGTTTTCTAGTATAACAGGCCTATGTCTAACTTCTGTTGTGTATTGATAGTTGGGTTGAAATGGAAATTTGCAGGTACTAGCAAAAGTGGCTAGATTGTGGGCCTCCATGTTTCGTTTTCTAGGAATGGAAACAAATTTTATTTCCAAGAGGTCGTTGATCAAGTCAAGGATAGTTTCCCTATATTGACCAAGTCTAGAATTATTTACAGAGTATTCACCATTAATCTATTTAATAATTAGCTCAGAGTCTCCCATGATGGAAACTCTTTTGGCTCCAAGTTTCCTAACCAATTGTAACCCAAGAATTAAGGACTCATATTCAGCCATGTTATTAGTGCACTTGAAATTCAATGTGAAAGCATGTCCCTCAGCATGATTACCCTCCATATTATGGATCCACACTCCTGCACCAGCCCCTAACCAATTGATAGATCCATCAAAGTCTAGATGCCATAGGGACTCATAAAAATTGTTCTCACTATCAGTTGTTCTGTATTTTAGGTCTTGAGTTGTGATTTTCGTATTTCCATGTTCTGCATTATACAGGATAAAAGAGTCTATATCTGAATGCATGGAGTATATGGGAAATTTTTGTGGTTTTTCATCACTACTCACGATGTATTTCATCAAGGTGTCTCTATATAGTTTTCTTGGTTGGACAAAAATAGATATGGTGGCATAAGACATATCTAACTGCAAGGGTCCCTCCATTTTTTCTTCCCATGAGCAAGATAGCAGCATTCATATTTAGGTGGGATGTTTGCAACTACTATGTCCATTAATACTCTTTGCATGGAACTCGACAAGAGTTACGCATAAGTATTTGATCAAACCCAGTAATTTAACTTGGCTAGAGTCAAAAGAAAACAAATCCTTATATGGTTTGGTAATGTCTAGGTTCAGTCTCTCCATGGTTGCCTTTGGCATGAAATTATGGGATGCCCCTGAGTCTAACATGGCATTATGCAATATCTTGTTATGAATGTTCAGGCTAATGTAGACAGGAGGAACTCCCGCTTGCTAATGAATACCATTGACCTCAGGGCCAAACAATAATTTATGTTGATCATCATTCAAGTTAACGACATCCTCTCCGTCTCCTATGTTTAAAGTTTCAGTTATCTATGACCTATAGGATTCATTCTTTACTATTTAGGTCAAGGGAACTAATATCTTTAATTTTCTATTTCAGTTTTGATTTTGAAAGGGAGACGAGCTTCGTTTGTCTAATTTATATCTTCCTTAACATGTGCATTTTGTGTGTTTTTATCCTATTTCTCAACACTAGGCGTTTTAGTCTATGTTTCTACTGTTTTTCCCTGATTTATCTTATTTTGATTGATTTTACTAATTGTGTCTGTTTGAGTTCCAGTGGAGGTTATATCTACAATTTTAGGGGTAGAAGTCTTTGGTGTTCCCCTAGGGAGGATTCGTAATACTTTGGAAACTAGAGCTTCTTTTATTACTTAGTCTAGGTCTGGATGGATCTTTCAATGCGAGTCTCATTATTCTTTTTTCTTCTCAATCTATATTGTTTGTGTACCTCACATATAGCTAACTCATATCCATGTTTAAAATCAAAGGATTCACTAGATTCTAACTACAATTGTTGCAACATATATAACTCCTGTTCTTCTTGAGTAAGAAAAACATTTTCTTCATCTCTGGTTTCTAGTAAGTTTATGTAGGTATCATCCTCTCCTTATTGGGTTTGTGAATCCTCAACGTAGTTCTCTTGGAAAAGAGGCCTAATATATTGATCTGGTATAGTATTATTTCCAGCATTAAGATTCTTCCTAAAATTGGGGTTTCTTATTAGGGTGGTTGTTGATTTTCCCATTGATTTTTCCTCTCCATGTTTTCTAATCTATCCATTATTCTCTCTAAACTCTTAGCTAAAATATATACCTTTCCATCTGTTAGGTTCCTATACCAATAGGTTTCATTTTTCATGATTGACTATGGAAGGGCCAAATATGTTCATCTTTGCATGCTGCAAAGGTTCCATATTTTGTATATAGACAAAGAAAATTAAAAAATGTAAAGAGGGTATGCCTTAAAAAAATAATCAAAAGGTAAGAAAATGAATTGGTCAGAAAAAATAGTAAAAATGAACCCCAAACCAAAAGGCCAGGAAAGTGGCCAGTCAAAATGCCACTGCTATCTTATTTGCAAGTTCACAATGTGTAAATATTGTTGTTTATCACACTTGATGGATGGCCCAACAATTCAATCTGGACCACTCCATATTTAAATTTGTTGTTGTAGAATAGGCAATGAATATCTGTCCAAACAGGTTAAGCTGGGCAGATGAGTAGATAGGTAGAGAAAATAAGGAGCCAAACTACTTAATCTAGGCCCTTGGAAGAGATAAGGGTACATTGGGTACATTCAAATCGGAAGGCAGTCAAAAGAAAAGAAGGAAAAACAGGGTTTGCTAGTCTAAATGCACCCAATCAAAAGGAAGAAAAAATGTTAGTTGTATTAGGCTGAGTAGGTAGTTTGAGGTTGCAAAGGAAAGTTTCTATTCACTTTTTGTTTTTTCAAGAAAGACTCATATCATCAGTGACACAAGTACCAAGGCAGTTGTTTGGTTTCATAACAATGGAAGCATGACTAATTCCCCTTCATTCCCCCATAAATCATTTACTAACATCCCCTCAAGGACCTTGGGATTTTCCCAATAGTCCTATTTCACTTCATTCTATGGGAAATGATAAGTTAAACTCTGAGTTTACTTGGTTGTGAGAAGCCACATTTCTTGTGTAAAAATGATCATTCCATACTCCTTTTATTTCCCTATGCCCAAGTTTCCACTCTTGAAACATAGCATTTGTTCATGCAGTTTCATTCCATAAATTCACATTAACATTTAACTTTATTATTTAGCTCCCTTTATCATCTTTCCCACCCCTATTTTACAAAAATATATTAAAACCCAAAAAATCTAAATATCCCTACGCATTGGAAACTATAGCCATATAACATAAGTTTGGGAAATACTAAGTCCATTTGGGACTTGTATTAGCCCTTCCGCATCCAAAATACTTAGGATTATTCTAACATTTGGTTAGATTAATAACTATGTTGACCCCCCCCCACACACAAACCAAACAATATAACCCCACGCGCACATATGTAATGGGTTATTTTAACATCTGGTTGGATTAATAACCATAGCCGCCTGATTTACCACGTAAATCAACCCATAACCCAAAGTTTAAAACCCGCCCGAAACCTTAGAAAAATTAAGGTTTATCATACACGCTCCTCTGTTAAAGCCCAGTCACATCGCCGTCCCGTCCACCGTCGGATCGCCCCCCCAGATCCGATGGTCCTAATCCATATCGGACGCGCCCCAATGACGGGAAATTAGTACTCGATGGTCGACGGTTTCACCGTCGTACACAGGGACACCTGTCACCTTTTGATTGCATCAGGCCACCTCTGACAGATACTGCCCCCATACCATAGGCGGTCCGATGGAAACTACTTACCACTCTCTGTCCTTCCACCCATGTCATTGCATGACGTTGCATCCACGTCTCTCGCCACTGCCCTGCACCTGCGCCACATCATCTGCTGACATCACCACCCCGCCACGGTGTCATGTGCCATGTCATCATACACGTCAGCTGCCACGTCATCCTCCATACACGTTATGCGACAAAAAAATGTGATGATGACATCATCATTAAAAAGCGCCAAAAGCACTAAAATGTCCAAAATTCATTAAAAAGTCGTGAAAACTACTATTTTGTTTATTTTCTATTTTGCTGCGCCTGAAGAACATGCATGATATTTTATGACCAATCCACCTCTGAAAGTTGCACAGTGTACCAACCTGCAAATACTCTCCGTCGCTCGACTCCACAGCTCGAGTCACCCTTGCTAACTATCCTCTGCGCCATAAAAACAGGTATTTACCCATTTTTCGCCTGAAAACCCTGTTTTTTCCATAATTCGCTGCTAAAATTGCCTAAAGACCCATAATTCAAATCCAAAAGTGCTCTTGCCTCTCACTCACCACCTTGTATGCACTATATGAGCTTTTGATTCAAAGCAAACCTGCAAATTCAAGCCCATATCCTCTGCAAATTGGCCATTAGAATACACTTTGAGCCCATTTTCACTGGCAGAGACTCAAAAACTGCCCAAGTGTTGAATTAAAGTTGTCAAGCACACTGTTTCTTCTATTTCATCTTGTTTTCTAAAAGGAGTTCCTCAACTTAGACTTCCCCCTGCAAGGTTTCGCTCCTTCGGTCAAAATTCAAGCCCATTTCCACTGCATTCTGCTCACAGAGCTTGCAATCTAGCAAATTCATTTGAAAATTCCCTGCTAGACTCTACAAACATTTCTTTCTAACCATAAATTTTATACAGTGAGGTCAGTTCTAGATAAAACTCAGTCTCCAAAAGACCTGACAAAAGCCTCACAGCCAGAGTCCTATTTCCTGTTGTTGCTTACACTTATATTACAATCAAAACACAAACAGTTGAAACATGGAGGCTGCAGTGGCTCTCACCATTGCTCCTTTAAATGCGCCACACATGGATTTAGAATGGTTACCTTTGGCAGACAAGGATGTCCAGATCTAGGATATGATGGGCCTCAAGTCTCACCTCAAAATTGTGTGTGAATTCAGAAACAATCACAGAAATAACACCGATATCCTGGGAATTTGGGAATCTAGTATGCCCATCTACTACCTCCCATCAGTCAATGTGTCACATGACTTCATTCACCTGTGTCATGCAAACTATGACCCCACAAAGAGAGCAATCCTCACTCCAGATGGCTCTGTACTATTCTACATCACTCCTCAATCCATAAATGAAATGCTGAACTTTGAACCACCTCAGCCTCTGGTTCCTCTTACAATGAAACTCTTGCTTGATAAGGGTGCAAAGCTCTGTAGTTCAGAAATATCAAGGGTAGGTCAGTTGTTCATGCAGCCACAGTGCCAGGCCAATCATCCTCCACCCTATCATCAAGTCTCATTCAATGAAACAGGCAGGCTCCTGGTAGATATGATTTCCTACATTCTAAGATGCAAAACCGGAGAATTTGAGGATGAAACTATGTTTCTCCTATTAACCATGTTCACTCCAGGACAGCCCCCCGCTGTCATGTATGACTATTCCACTTTCATAGCAAACAAAATACATGAGCATTCCATAATGATGGAGAGAGACAGAGTGTTTAAGTATACCCCCTACATTTACCATCTACTACTGTACTATCACCCTGATAGTTTCAAAGTTCCTCTCAAGAGTCTGGACTCAAAATGAGAGAGAAGATCTGTTATCTTCTGGACCTCAATTTTCCATGAAGTCCACCTCTCTCCCTACACATATTGTGAGTTTGTGGACATGTTCATCTAGCCAGCCAGTTGCCTATTGATGATGACTCGTCCTGGCAGGCTCACTGCTAAAATGCAAAGAATCTTACATCTTTCAAGGGGCTACAACATTTGTGATTGGTACTTCTATCGAAACCACACAATAATCAGAATTTATGATTGTGAGTTGCCTCCCTATAAACTGCCAAGATATGTCCCCATGAGACTTTTTGCCTTGGAATATTTCAGGCAATTCAGTAGTGCAGATTTGACTCATTTTCATGGAAAGAACAAGAAAGCACAGCTCAAAATCAAACATCAATTGGGCCCTTTCGTTTTCAATAAAAGGGAAGAAGCCTGGAGGGATGCAAAGAATATGCTAAGCGAAGAGCTCATGCTGAAACAAAGCTTCTTTTGGGCACCATATGACCCTGAACATTTCATAAGCTTTAGAAGAATCAAACACAAGCTTTCAGGATATGTGCGCCAGCCAATCCCCCACGCTGAACAATATGCTAATCAACAAGAATGGGTAAAGGGCACATTAGATGAAGAGCTAACTGAAGAAGAAAGATTACAAAAGGGAATGAAAGAATATGAGAAAAGAATTGACCTGGATTATTTTGCATAGGTCCCCTTCACACAACCTCAACATATTGCAGTGAGCACATCAGCTGCTGCATCTTCACAACAACTGGCTAAAGAAGCCATTCCACCTGCAGGGAAGGAAAAGGAAATTGAGCATTCAGAACAACAGAGTACAATGGTAGAACAACCATCCATAAATCAGGAAAAGGGTCAAGAACAAGGCCCTTCAACCCAAATGAAGGCACCTGAAGTCTTTGTGCTGCAAACCCCTCAAAATGAAGAAAGAGCTAAAAAAAGGGACAACCCTGAAGATACATCCATAGGGACACCTACAGATCAGCAAGGGGAAAAGAGACAGGGACTAAACCCCTATTTTGAGGAGGAATTTCCTGAATAGACCATAGGAAATATCAGGGGTGAGGGGACTTCTGAACAACAGATCCCTCCTGTTTTGGAAACATCAGCCAGCTCCTTTCAGCAGGAGCAAGAGAGACAACTAGGTGGGGAGGTTTCATCCTCCAAGCAGAAGACCCAACAAGGCTCGGATATCAAATGAGCATTCACTGAAATTAAAGCTAGAAATGAACCAGTAAGGTTTCAACTTTACAAACAATTGATGAGAATGGCTCCTACAAATCAGCAAAGGCTGATGGCAGCCTATGACATGCAAGCAGGGAAGATGACTCGTAGTCACTTCAGACCCACTGTACAACAGCCACAGTCAGCTGCAGACTATATCAGAACCAATCTAGAAGTTCTTGCCAAATAAATCCATCCAATAAACCATATTGAGTTGCATAAACAAGCAGGAGAAATGGTATACTCCACCCTAGCAGATAAGGCTCTAATGGCCCATAGATTACAAAATTCTTTGTATAACACTTCTGCCCAACTAGAGCTAGAGAAAGCCTCATCATTAGCCAAGGATAATAGGATAAAATCCTTGGAAGAAATCATTATAGAGTTGGGACATGATCCCAAGGATCCTAAAGGTGCACAGGCCTTAATAAGGAAAAAGGAGGAGGACATAGCAGCTCTGAGAAGACAATTGAAGCTGCTAGCTACCATACATCCTCAAACTATAGAGGTGGCACAACAAAAGGAAGAAGAGGATGTGGTCAGCCTGCTCATGAGGATGAACCAAAGACTGTTGGAAACATAAAAAGCATTAGAAGAGGCTCTACAAGGGAAACAGCCAGATTTGGCCTCTCAACCATCCCAAATAGCTCCAATAATCAAAGCTCCTCCTCCAACAGTCACTACAGCAGCACCTCCCTTGGATCCAGCTTCAGCAGTAGGTGCCTCAACTTCAACAGTAGCTACAGCAAGTGCATTACAAGAGGCCAGTATAAGCATGGAGGAAATGATGAAAGAAATAAAGGCCTTGGAGACCCAGATGGCAGAGCTCAAGGATACTAAGAAAAAACTAGCCAAAATTGAGGCTAGTTATGACAAATCAAAGATGACTGTTGCCGCGAAGACCAGGGAAGTAAAGGCCCTAGAGAACAAAATAAAGGCCTTGGAGAAGGACCTCACTCTCCATAGGACCTTGACAGAAATAAAGACAATTTTGTGGGATAAGATTGGCCAAGCTATTGCTAATCAGTGGATAGAAATACAAACTATTTTTGATCAGATAGAGTTGATAGGAGTGGCTCAGTATGAAACTCAAAAGGCCAAGGTATTATTGGCCAATAAACCTAAGTAGGCCAACCAGATGATTCATTTTTTGAATACTCATACCGGTGAACAGTTAGCATCCCTGGACATTTATAACAGAACATAAACTATTCTAAGAGTTAAAAAGGTGCTAACTATGAGAAATTTTGTGCAGACAATAGAAAGAAAATGCCAGGAAATGCAGGTAGATATAGAAGCCTTCAAACATAAATTTGCAATGTTACAAAGAAAACGTCTACCCAGCCTAGTCACTAGCAGTGGGAAGCTGTTAAAGCAAGAACAATATGCTCATAGGCTAAAAACCTATGTACAAAATCAGATTACAGCTTCATCAAGCAGCACAAAAGAGACAGTCCCTCCCACAGGGCAAAGTTTATATGATAAACTGGAAGATTTGTTTTTTATTGAGCATGAGGTAGCACATCTCTTTCAAGTCTGGCCCAATTATTACAAGTACACTAAAGCCGATGAGACATTGCTTAAATTAAGAAAACATTAGTTACCAAGAGATCAGTGGTAGCAGAGCATTTTTAAAGTCTTGCCAAAATAAGTTGAGTTCTCCTTTTTGAAAAGTATTTGCATTATATTTAAAAGGAAATGTCAGGGAAAATCAAATCAGCTGAGGAGAAGATTCGCGCCAAAGGATAAAACAGGCTTAGACACAGATGGCAAAGGATAGCACAACAGGACAACACATCAGGAAAGTGGTCATCAACCGACTATCAGAGTCAAAGGGTCAACAACAAACAAGACACCTATAGCAGCCAGTAAAGCACATTTCTTTCCTCAGTTATTGCTGCGCGTTTTTTCCCACATTAGTCTTGGGTTGTGTTATATTCTTTCCACATAGTTAACAGGGGGTTTGAGGGGTACCCGTAACCCCACTTTATAGATTGGGCGGACCCACCTATGGTTTTGTGCATGATTTTTGCACATGTTTTTTGGACGCGATGGTTTTTGGTCCATGGTATTGGATCGATGGTTTTTTGGTCCATGGTATTGGACGTGATGGTTTTTTCAGTCCATGGTATTGGATGCTTCGGCATGTATAAATATGTATTGTAACATTGAAAGGAACATAATGAAAAATCAAGCTGGTAGTCTCGATTTTGAGATCCAGTGGGAAATCTCTATGTATATGTGTTTTATGTGTTATGCCCTCGCATTTTTATTTTAATGTGATTTAGAATTCATATGCGATGCTGAGGGGTTTCGCTTGGGCCTGTGGTAGACCTTGTTCAGTGGGAGATCTACGAGATCGATTCTGGTGGTGAAAGAAGATGGCGAGCAGCGGAAAGATAGAGATTGAGAAGTTCAATGGTCAGAGTTTTGAGTTGTGGAAACTCAAGATGGAGGATCTGTTGGTGGATAAAGATCAGTGGATTGCGGTAGATCCGGGTACTAAACCAACGGGAGTGACCGATGAAGAATGGAAGAAGTTGGATCGGGAGGAAAAGAGCACAATACGATTGTGTGTCTCAGATTCAGTATTGTTGAATGTATCAGAGGAAGCTACGGCGAAGGCTTTATGGGACAAGTTAGGGACTTTGTACCAATCTAAGTCTCTGGTGAATAAACTGTTCCTGCGGAAAAAGCTGTATAACCTGAGGATGAAAGATGGAGACTCGTGACAGAGCATCTAAATGTGTTTAATACTGTGGTAAGTTAGTTATTATCTGTTGATATTAAAATTTTAGATGAAGATAAGTGCATCAGTTTGTTGTGTTCTCTACCAGACTCGTGGGATAGTCTGGTTCTTGCAATAGGTAGCAATGCAACTGCTTTGCAGTTTGATGAAATAGTCTCAGCCTTGCTGACGGAGGAGATGAGACGGAAAAATATGGACAACCAGAATGGTGATGCCTTGTCTGTACGAGGCCGGTCCCAGAACAGAAACAAAAATAAGTCATCGAGTGGGA
The DNA here is from genome assembly GCA_000404065.3 of Pinus taeda. Lineage (NCBI taxonomy): Eukaryota > Viridiplantae > Streptophyta > Pinopsida > Pinales > Pinaceae > Pinus > Pinus taeda. The sequence continues at coordinate 43,917 of APFE030646322.1, forward strand.
GATCTAAATCTAGAGGGAGATCTAAATCTCCAGGAAAACCTACAAAGGTGGTGTGCTGGAAATGCGGAAAGGAAGGGCACTTCAGAAGGGAGTGTAAATCTAAAGCTCTGATAAAGGAAAGGGATCTGATGATGCTCCTTCTGCAGAGGTGAAAACCACCTCAGATGAAGGTGGGGATGTGTACTTGGCTTCTTCAAGTACACATGTAGATCATGAGGCATGGTTGATTGACTCAAGTGCATCCTTTCACTTCACTCCCCATAGAGAGTGGTTCTACGAGTATGAGAAATACGATGGTGTTGATGTCTTCTTAGGAGATGATAGGAAGGCTAGAATCATTGGTCGCGGAAAAGTAAAGTTGAAGTTGCAAGGTGGAAGGGTTAGAACCCTTCCGGGTGTTCTGCATATTCCTGCGTTGGCCAAAAATCTTATTTCTGTAAGCAAGTTGGATGATGTAGGTGTAAAGACAGTGTTCGAGAAGGATACCTGCAAGATGGTTTGAGGAGCACTGTTAGTGATGCGGGGAGTTCGGATTGGAACTCTGTACAGGATGCAAGGTAGCACCATTGTTGACGGGTGCAATAGTTCTATGGTTCCTGAAAATGGAGCAGAAAATCTAGTGGTCTCTGGA
>APFE030646322.1:47725-110732 GCA_000404065.3 Pinus taeda
GGTAATGGATTGATGGTTTTTTGGTCCATGGTATTGGACGTGATGGTTTTTTCGGTCCATGGTATTGGATGCTGCGGCATGTATAAATATGTATTGTAACATTGAAAGGAACATAATGAAAAATCAAGTTGGTAGTCTCGGTTTTGAGATCCAGTGGGAAATATCTGTGTATATGTGTTTTATGTGTTATGCTCTCGCATTTTTATTTTTCCTGTGATTTAGAATTCGTATGCAGGTAATTTCTGTACGGGGTTAAAACCTACAATTAGTTATGGCTTCTGCCAGAGTAGATGGATGAATTTATGTCTAGATATTTCCCTACGGGATATTTTGCAAACTTCTATAAATACTTGCAAGAGAGATGTATTATTGTTGGCTCGTGAATATCATTCTGCACCTGCGCTTTATGTTTTCTGAGAACTCTTCAGGAATAAAATTTGTTGGAATGCTTTGTTCGTGAACTTACTAGTTGTGGAATCGATGGCAAAAGGATATATTGCAGAATTCTCGTGTTCATACATGGATCAATAAGTCTTCTTTACTCTTATGTTACCATATTTGTGTCTTATTTATCATCTAAATACCATGTTCTAAGTTACAGGAAATAAGGATAACCCAAAATTTACTTTGTTGTACTCTGTGTTCAATTCCTGTAATTTTTTATGTTTTCCACAGGACTAGCATAGGCAAGAATTCTTGATTTCTCTTGTCTCCCTGGTTCTTTCACTCTAAATATCATCAAGGAATTCTTAACTGCTCCCTCATAATGTTTATACAATTTCCCTCTGTTAACATAATGAAATATTCTTGATTGCCTTTCATTTCTTGACTTCATTTCATCTTATTTCAGCTTCAAAGTTTTTCTGTGTTCAATTATCTTGCTCTGTAGTTTTCTTATTGCCAAGGAAACCATACCCAGAGGTTCATTTCCATTAGACTCCATCAACCCAATGGCCTAAACTTCTCTCAACTTACTGACTTGTTCTACTGAATGTCATATTCCAAACAGCAAACAAAACTTGTACCTAATAACTAGCCTAATATACAATCAAACAAATCTAAATCACAAAACGAGAGCCCTCTCTGGTTGCAGATTGGCTAGGATCTATAGCTGAAAGGTTGGTTAGTGGTTACCTCGACTGTATTCCCTCCTGGAGCCAGGGAACAACCTGAGTGATAACATTATTGGCGACTCCACTGGGGAACTATGAATCAAGAAAATTTTAGTTTCCCTGCTTTAAACATATTCAAGAAAAAATACTAAAAACAGATTTAGAAGCTGGCTCCAAAAAAGAACTCATTACACTAGATCCAATCTAGATCCTAATCCCCCAGCTATCTTTGAAAATCCTAACCTAATCCCAAAAACCCTTAAGAGACAAGAAAGCTTACAAACTGTTGATTCAGACTTTGATATACTTCATAAAAACCTTACACAATCTGAACTTTCTCCTAGAAGAGTCATTGTTCCTTCTGTCAATACTACATCCTCTCCGAGTTCTTCATCCACACCTCAAAGTATACTTTCCACTCCCCCATCCACTACCCATATTTCCACTCCTGCGCCCCTTGTTCCAGCCCTCTTATTTCCTCCCGTTTCCCCATTCATTCCTGTAAATATGGCCAACCGTTATGCCCGCCAATCCAGGGGCTATACCCCAGGATTATCAAAGCAAGATCACCTATTTTGATGGTGCTAGTTCCTGTACAGCTCAACAACACACCAAGAAGATGGAGGATTATTTTGAGAATTATGAAATTGATGATGATGATGTGAAAATGAAAATCTTTGTCCAAATCCTAACTGGTGATGTGAGGACCTGGTTTAGGACACTTGTTGCAAACTCTATAGCCAACCCTGAGGCCCTATATCAAGCCTTTTTAAATAGATGGGAAAAGAAGAAATACCCTTTACACATCTTAACTGAATATGACAATCTAAAAAGGGGCCCACAAGAAACCGTTCAAGACTATTGTGCAAGGTTCAATAATATGTATAGTGCCATTCCTTAGAACCTTAGACCTCCTCCTGACTTAGCCTTTATCAAATTCCCTGATGGATTTGATTCAGACATGGCATATCAGCTGAGGGAAAGAGCCCCATTAAGCCTAGCAGACATGCAGAATGTGGTTGTTAGTGTAGAAGAAAACTTGATTGCCAAACGAAACCGGGCTAGAACTGAAAGAAGAACAACATTCAAAGAAGAACCTTCAGCATTTGAGCAAAAATTAGATGCAATCATTAAATGCATGGACAGATTAGGACATAGAGTGGAGACCATTGAAATAAATTTATCCTGGGAAGGGCAACCAAGTAACTCAACAAGAATCCCAAACTTTAGAAAGAGTCAAAACCCTACTGTTGGAAGGACTGGCCCTGATCAGAACATTCGACCCCCATTTCAAGAGAATTATGTTGAAGCCTCAACCTCAAATGAACCTGCAGAGGACACACAAATTAATCTAATGGGTTTAAATGGTGATCAACAAATTTTCCTGACACAGGAGGATCAGGAGGCTCATAATTTAAATCAATTTCAAACCAAGTCTGAAGAATCATTTGATTTTAAAGAAGGCTATGATGCAGCAATCTATGAGGTTCATAAACAGTATAACTTGAGAAGTAGGACAATAAATATACCTGAACCTACCAAACTGAAAGATACCAAACAACCCAAGAAAACTAAAGAGGTTTCTCTGCTCACAGAATTCACAACCGAGACAAACCTAGACCCAAAAGAGCCCATCATAGAAGAAATTTCAGGCCTAGAACCATCAAACGCTCACCCATCTTCCTCTTCTTTTCCAAAAGAAATAGTAAGTAGAGCAGAGGCAGTTACTTACAACAATCATGACAAAGAAAATAACTTCGAAAACACAACAGAAAAGGAAAAATCCACTATTCACAATGCAAGAGTGCAAGTGGAAAAACCTTTCAACTTAGAAACAGAGATAGGTAAGATAAAAATAGCCATGCCATTGTCAGTTATGGCCAAACATGAAGTCTACAGGGAACAAATTAACAGATCACTTCAAATATATGAAAGTAGGGATGCAGTCAATGTCCTAGATGATCAACCAGAACTGTTTTTTGGTCCTGAAGTCAATGGCAACATAGTGGATGGTGGAGTTCCTCCATTCTATATGAGCTTAAACATTCATGACAAAGTGTTACATAATGCAATGTTTGATTTAGGTGCTTCCCATAATCTAATGCCTAAGTCAGTAATGGAAAAGCTAGACCTAGATATCACAAGGCCATACAAGGACTTGTTCTCATTTGATTCCAGCCAGGTCAGGTGTCTAGGCCTAATCAAAGATCTTTGTGTATCCTTAGTCGAATATCCAGCCAAAACAATCTTGATGGATGTGGTGGTAGCTGATATCCCACCTAAATATGATATGCTATTATCTAGATCTTGGGGTGCAAAAATTCAAGGATCTTTGCAACTAGATATGTCATATGCCACCATTTCAGGATTTGGCCACCCAAAGAGATTGTACCAGGAGACATTGATGAAATATGTGGTTAGCAGTCAAGAGAAGCCCCAAAACTTTCCCATCTATTCTGTACACTCTAACATGGATTCATTTATCTTGTACAATGCTGACATGTGCTCCAAAGCTAAGGTCAAACTCCTAGAAACAACACCAAAAATAAACATGAACGAACAATCTAGTGACCAGCACCAAAAAAGTGTTGATATGATTGAAGTAACAAGTGAACCTGGCATATCAAACCAGCTACAAAGTTCCAACTCACTGCCTATTAAGGAAGTCCCCAAAACTGCTGAGACAACTGTTGATCAAGAAAGCTTATGGTACTTAGAGTTTGATGGATCAGTAAACAAATTGGGAGCAGGGGCATGGATTTGGATACACAACATACAAAATGACCATGCTCAGGGTCATGCATATAGGCTAAATTTCAAGTGCACAAACAACATGGCTAAATATGAAGCTCTTTTTCTGGGGCTCAAGCTAATTAGAAGTCTAGGGGTCACCAAGATTTCAATTATAGGAGACTCAGATTTGATAATACAACAGCTACAGGGAAACTTTGTTACAAATGATCCTAGGCTAAGGGCTTACAGAGGTGCAGCTATGGAAATACTAAACACCTTCTTGGAGTCACAACTCACTAAAATTCCAAGAAAACAGAACCTGCATGCACATAGTTTGACATCCTTTGCTAGCACTTGTAAACTGCCTTTTGAGCCCAATCATCACTTCACTGCTGAGATCAAACACAGACCTGCTGTCCTAGATAATGTGAAAAACTGGCAAGTATTTGAGAATGACACCCCAATCAATAACTTCCTCACTTTAGAAGAAGAATTTTCAAGCATCAACATAGACACAAGCAATATTGATGATCAACAAGAAATTCACAAAGTTGAGCCAAATATATCAGCTGAAGCAGCAAATTTGATTTTGAATCCAACAAATTTTAATCACAGAAAACTGCAAGAACTCAAACAAATGAACTTTGATGAAATGATTGAGGAAGAATCCGAAGTAATTGAGATGAAGGACAATGTCCTACCCATAGGCCTAACTCCTTTAGAAGATATATTTGACTCAAATGACATTCCAAGAAAACCAAAACTGCAACCACTGAATGCAGAAATTGAGGACTGCAATATTGGAACCACAGAAAATCCCAAAATGGTAAAACTGTCCAAAACATTGCCTCCTAATCAAAAACTGAAATACATTGAGTTGTTTAAAGAGTTCCAAGATGTCTTTGCATGGATCTATGAGGATCTCAAGTCCTATGACACTTCTGTTATCCAACATACAATACCCTTGAAAGAAAATAAAAAAACTTTTAAACAAAATCTGAAGAGGATTAATCCAGCCCTCCTTCCCCTTGTTGAAAAAGAAGTCATAAGAATGTATCAAGCTGGAATAATTGCACCCATTAGATTTTCTGAATGGATTTCAAATCTAGTGCCCACTAGAAAGAAAACTTGAGAGGTAAGGCTTTGTGTTGACCTGAGAAATTTGAATAAAGTCTCTCTCAAAGACCACTACCCCTTACCCAAAATGGATCACATTTTACAAATGGTAGTGGGTGCTTCAAGGATTTCATTGTTAGATGGCTTCTCAGGATTTAATCATATTCTAGTTCACCTAGATGACCAAGATAAAACAGCGTTTACAACACCCTGGGGAACCTTCAAATATGTGAATATGCCTTTTGGACTAAAAAATGCAGGAGCCACATTTCAGAGAGCAGTGGACATAGATTTTGCTAAAGAGATCCATGACTTTTTAGTAGTATACCTTGATGATCTTACTTCTTTTTCAAAATCAGACCAAGAACATTTAGATCATTTAAGGCAAGTGTTCCTAATTTGCAGAAAATATGGCATATCATTGAACCCAAAGAAATCATTATTTGGCCTGGAAGAAGGAAAAATCCTAGGCCACATAATTTCTAAAGAAGGAATAAGAATAGATCCAGATAGAATACAGGCCATCCTTCAAGTCCCTCACCCAAGAAACATCAAAGAATTACAAGCCTTTCTGGGGAAAATCAATTTCCTAAGAAGATTCATTCCCAATCTAGCCGAACTGATTAGACTGTTGAATAATATGCTAAAGAAAGATTCTAAAGTAAAATGGGAAATAGAAGCTAAACAAGCCTTTGAGGAAATCAAAATAGCCTTGAAAAGCACTCATGTTCTTACAAGTCCCAAGTTTGATAAAGATTTCATAATCATTTCCTTTGCATCTGAGCATACTGTTACTGCTATCCTATTACAAAAAGATGACCTAGGATGTGAAAAGCCCATTACTTTCTTCAGCAAGACACTTAGAGATGCCCCACTCAAATACCAAATCATGGAGAAGCAGACATATGCTCTTGTGAAGGCCATAAAGGATTTTAGAATTTATATCTTGTACTCTCACATAATTGCCTATGTTCCAAATGCAGTGGTCAAAGATATTCTTACTCAAGAAGGAATTGAAAGTAAAAGGGGCAAATGGATAGCCAACATTCTAGAGTATGACATTGAAATCAAGCCAACAAAACTCATAAAAGGACAAGGGCTAGCCAAATTAATGATTGAAACCAACTTTCAAGCCCTAGACATCAATGAACTGGATAACGAACAGGAGAAGGAAACTCCAAAGATCAATCAAGCCTTTTTACAATCATCTTGGTACACTCATATATGTTTTGTATTGTTAAACATGCAAGCTCCTCCAGGGTTATCCAGAACCAAAAAGAGATTCTTGAAAATGAAAGCTTCAAAATTTTGTATTATAGACAATGTTTTATTTTGGAAAAATTATGAAGGAGTTTTGCTCAATTGCTTAGTTCAGGATGAAACTGACAAAATACTCAAGGAGTTTCATGCAGGGGACTGTGGAGGACACCTATATTGGAAATCCACAGCTGATAAGATTCTAAGAGCTGGTTTTTATTGGCCCTCCCTTTTTACTGATGTGAGAAAATTTGTAGTTTCCTGCCATAAATGCCAGATCTTTGAAGGCAAGAGAAAGTTGTTGCCCTTGCCCCTCAAACCTATTTCAACTGAAAGGCTTTTTCAACAATGGGGTTTAGATTTCATTGGAGAAATTAATCCCTCCTCTTCTGGACAACACAAGTGGATTTTAATTGGCACAGATTACTTTACCAAATGGATAGAAGCTATTCCTTGTAGGCAAGCCAATGACTCAATCATCATGCAATTCTTAGAAACCAATATCCTGTCTAGATTTGGATGTCCAGAAAAGATTATTACAGACAATGCTGTTGCCTTCAAGTCGAAAAGAATGATCAGTTTTTGCCACTAATACCACATTACCTTAGGTGATTCCACAACTTATTAACCTCAAGGTAATGGCCTAGCAGAGTCATCTAATAAAAGCCTGATCAACATCCTCAAAAAAGTCTTGGAGGAGAACAAGAAGAACTGGCATAAAAAGTTAGTAAATGCACTATGGGCAGACAGATTGACCACAAAAAGATCTATTGGGACCAACCCATATGAATTGGTTTATGGCATGGAGGCTATGTTCCCCTCATCCTTGGGAATCCTTGTGATCAAATTGTTGCAAGAGTTACAAGCAGAACCCAATGCAATCCAAAGGAGAATCAATCAAACTATTCACTTGCAACAGACTAGAGAGGAAGTATATCAGAGAACTCAGATTATGCAAGACAAACTCAAGAAAATTTTTGACAAAAGAACAAAAGCTGAGGATTTATTCATAGGAGACAAAGTACTAAAGTGGGACTCCAGAAGAGAAGGCAAAGGAAAACATAGCAAATTTGATTTGTTATGGAGAGGCCCTTTTGTCATCCAGGCTGTACAAGGAAACAACACCTATTTTTTGAAGAGTTTGGATGGCACAAAAGCTCAGGAAGGCCCAGTCAATGGACGAATGCTCAAGAATTATTTTGACCCTCCTTATTAAAACACAACACAATTGTATATTGTACATAAATATTTGTGTTTTCACGAGTTTTTCAGTTACAGCAATTAGATAAGGAAAAAGATGCAACCGATTTTGAGGAAAAAGTTAAGGATGTACATTACTTTTTGTGTAATATTTCTGAATTTACCACAAGAAATGAAAAAGAAGACTTGGGAAGTATAAAGATGATAATAAGCACTCAGAGAAACTAGCAAAGACAGAACTGTAATTTTGCACAAATCAGCTCATAAGGACTGCATACAAGCTAGAAAGGTTCAGATCATTAGTTTCCAGGAGAAAGAAGTTGTGAATTACAACATCCAACTAAGAATAAGGCCATCTAACCTGTTGTTCTTGGCTTTTCATGAGGAAAAGCCATCCCCAAGTGGAGCCATTGTTAGGTTCCTATACCAATAGGTTTCATTTTTCATGATTGACTATGGAAGGGCAAAATATGTTCATCCTTGCATGCTGCAAAGATTCCATATTTTGTATACAGGCAAAGAAAATTAAAAAATGTAAAGAGGGTATGCCTTAAAAGAATAATCAAAAGGCAAGAAAATGAAATTGGTCAGAAAAAATAGTAAAAATGAACCCCAAACCAAAAGACCAGGAAAGTGGCCAGTCAAAATGCCACTGCTATCATATTTGCAAGTTCACAATGTGAAAATATTGTTGTTTATCACACTTGATGGATGGCCCAACAGTTCAATCTGGACCACTCCATATTTAAATTTGCTATTGTATAATAGAGAATGAATATTTGTCCAAACAGTTTAAGCTGGGAAGATGAGTAGATAGGTAGAGAAAATAAGAAGCCCAACTGCTTAATCTGGGCCCTTGGAAGAGATAAGGGTACATTCAGATAGGAGGGCAGTCAAAAGAAAAGAAGGAAAGGTAGGGTTTGCTAGTCTAAATTCACCCAATCAAAAGGAAGAAAAAATGTTAGGTGTATTAGGCTGAGTAGGTAGTTTGAGGTTGCAGAAGCAAGTTTCTATTCACTTTTTGTCTTGTCAAGAAAGGCTCATATCATCAACGACACAAGTACCAAGGCAGTTGTTTGGTTGCATAACAATGGAAGCATGACTAATTCCCCTTCATTCCCACATAAATCTTTTATTAACATCCCCCCAAGGACCTTGGGATCTACCCAATAGTCCTATTTCACTTCATTCTATGGGAAATGATAAGTTAAACTCTGAGTTTACTTGGTTGTAAGAAGCCACATTTCTTGTGTAAAAATGATCATTCCATACTCCTTTCATTTCCCTATGACCAAGTTTCCACTCTTTAAACATAGCATTTATTCATGCAGTTTCATTCCATAAATTCATATTAACATTTAAATTTATTATTTAGCTCCCTTAATCATCTTTCCCACCCTTATTTTACAAAACTATATTAAAACCCAAAAAATATAAATATCCCTACCCATTGGCAACTATAGCCATATAGCATAAGTTTGGGAAATACTAAGTCCATTTGGGACTTGTATTAGCCCTTCCCCATCCAAAATACTTAGGATTAATCTAACATTTGGTTAGATTAATAACTATGTTAACCCCCCCCCCCCCCCCCACACACAAACCATACAATATAACCCCGCGTGCACATATGTAATGGGTTAGTTTAACATCTGGTTGGATTAATAACCATAGCTGCTTGATTTACCACATAAATCAACCCATAACCTAAAGTTTAAAACCCGCCCGAAACCTTAGAAAAATTAAGGTTTATCATACACACTCCTCTGTTAAAGCCCAGTCACATCGCCCTCCCGTCCACCGTCGGATTGCCCCCCCCAGATCCGACGGTCCTAATCCATATCGAACACGCCCCAATGACGGGACATTAGTACCCGATGGTCGACGATTTCACCGTCGTACACAGGGACACCTGTCGCCTTTTGATTGCATCGAGCCACCTCTGACAGATACTGCCCCCATACCATAGGCAGTCTGATGGAAACCACTTACCACTCTCTGTCCTTCCGCCCACGTCACTGCATGACATTGCATCCACGTCTCCCACCACTGCCCTGCACCTGTGCCACATTATCTGCTAACATCACCACCCCGCCACCATGTCATGTGCCACATCATCATACACGTTAGCTACCACATCATCCTTTGTACCCGCTACGCGACAAAAAATGTCATGATGACGTCATCATTAAAAAGTGCCAAAAGCGCTAAAATGTCTAAAATTCATTAAAAAGTCGTGAAAATGACTATTTTGTTTATTTTCTATTTTGTTGCGCCTGCGAAGAACGTGCATGCTATTTTACGACCAATCTGCCTCCGAAAGCTACACAGTCTACCAACCTACAAATACGCTTCGTAGCTCGACTCCACAGCTCGAGCCACCCTTGCTAACTATCCTTTGCGCCATAAAAACAGGTATTTACCCATTCTTCGCCTGAAAACCCTGTTTTTTCCATAATTCGCTGTTAAAAATGCCTAAAGGCACATAATTCAAATCCAAAAGTTCTCCTGCCTATCACTCACCACCTTGTATGCACTATCCGAGTTGTTGATCCAAAGCAAACCTGCAAATTCAAGCCCACCTCCTCTGCAAATTGGCCATTAGAATACACTTTGAGCCCATTTTTGCCGGCAAATACTCCAAAATTGCCCAAGTATTGAATTAAAGTTGTCAAGCACACTGTTTCTTCTATTTTATCCTGTTTTCTAAAAGGAGTTCCTCAACTTACACTTCCCTCTGCAAGGTTTCGCTCCTTCGGTCAAAATTCAAGCCCATTTCCACTGCATTCTGCTCACAGAGCTTACAATCCAGCAAATTTATTTGAAAAGTCCCTGCTAGACTATGCAAACATTTCTTTCTAACCATAAATTTTATACAGTGAGGTCAGTTCTAGATAAAAATCAGTCTCCAAAAGACCTGACAAAAGCCTCACAACCAGAGTCCTATTTCCTGTTGTTTCTTACACTTATATTACAATCAAAACACAAACAGTTGAAACATGGAGGCTCAAGTGGCTCTCAACATTGCTCCTTTGAATGCACCACACATGGATTTAGAATGTTTACCTTTAGCAGAAAAGGACTTCCAGATGAAGGATATGATGGGCCTCAAGTCTCACCTCAAAACTGTGTGTCAATTCAGAAACAATCACAGAAATAACACTGATATCCTAGGAATTCAGGAATCTAGTATGCCCATCCACTAGCTCCCATCAGTCAATGTGCCACCTGACTTCATTCACCTATGTCATTCAAACTATGACCCCACACAGAGAGAAATCCTCACGCAAGATGGCTCTGTACTGTTCTACATCACTCAATCCATAATTGAAATGCTGAACTTTGAACCACCTCAGCCTCTAGTTCCTCTTACAATGAAACTCCTGCTTGATAAGGGTGCAAAGCTCTCTAGCTCAGAAATATCAAGGGTAGGTCAGTTGTTGATGTAGCCACAATTCCAGGCCAATCATCCTTCACCCTATCATCAAGTCTCATTCAATGAAACAGGTAGGTTCCTAGTAGATGTGATTTCCTACATTCTAAGATGCAAAACCGGAGAATTTATGGATGAAACTGTGTTTCTGCTATTAACCATGTTCACTCGAGGACAACCCCCTGCTGTCATGTATGCCTATGCCACCTTCATAGCAAACAAAATACATGAGCAATTCATAATGATGGAGAGAGAAAGAGTGTTTAAGTATACCTCCTACATTTACCATCTGTTGTTGTATTATCACCCTGATAGTTTCAAAGTTCCTCTCAAGAGACTGGACTCAAAAGGAGAGAGAAGATCTGTTACCTTCTGGACCTTAGTTTTCCATGAAGTCCACCTCTCTCCCTACACATATTTTGAGTTTGTGGACATGTTCATCTACCCAACCACTTGCCTATTGATGATGACTCCTCCTGGCAGGCTCACTGTTGAAATGCAAAGAATCTTACATCTTTTAAGGGGCTACAATATTAGTGATTGGTACTTCTACCAAAACCACATGGTAATCAGAATTTATGGTTGTGAGTTGCCTCCCTATAAACTGCCAAGATATGTCCCCATGAGACTTTTTGCCTTGGAATATTTCAGGCAATTCAGTAGTGCATATTTGACTCATTTCCATGGGAAAAACAAGAAAGCACAACTGAAAATCATACATCAATTGGGCCCTTTTTATTTCAATAAAAGGGAAGAAGCGTGGATGGATGCAAACAATATGCTAAGTGAAGAGCTCATACTGAAACAAAGCATATTTTGGGCACCATATGACCCTGAACATTTCATAAGTCTTAGAAGAATCAAACACAGGCTTTCAGGATATGTGCACCAGCCAATCCCCCACATTGAACAATATGCTAATCGACAAGAATGGGTAGAGGGCACATTAGATGAAGAGCTAACTCAAGAAAAAATATTAGAAAAAGAAATGAAAGAATATGAGAAAAGAATTGACCTGGATTATTTTGCACAGGTCCCCTTCACACAGCCTCAACATATTGCAGCAAGCACATCAGCTGCTACATCTTCACAACAGGCGGCTAAAGAAGCCATTCCACCTAGAGGGAAAGGCAAGGAAATTGAGCATTTAGAACAACAGAGTACAATGGTAGAACAACCATCCATAAATTAGGAAAAGGGTCAAGAACAAGGCCCTTCAACCCAAATGAAGTCACCTGAAGTCCCTATGCTGCAAACCCCTCACAATGAAGAAAGAGCTAAAAAAAGGGACGGACCTGAAGATACATCCACAGGGACACCTATAGACCAGCAAGGGGAAAAGAGACAGAGACTAAACCCCTATTCCGAGGAGGAATTTACTGAAGAGACCACAGGCAATATCAGGGGTGAGGGAAGTTCTGAACAGTAGATCCCTCCTGTTTTGGAAACATCAGCCAACTCCTTTTAGCAAGAGCAAGAGAGATAGCCAGGTGGGAAGGTTTCATCCTCCAAGCAGTAGACCCAGTAGGGCTCAGATATCAAATGATCACTCACTAAAATTAAAGCTAGAAACGAACCAGTAAGGTTTCAGCTTTACAATCAATTGATAAGAATGGCTCCTACAAATCAACAAAGGCTGATGGCAGCCTGTGACATGCAAGCAGGGAAGATGACTCGTAGTCACTTCAGACCCACTGTACAGCAGCCACAGTCAGTTGTAGACTATATCAGAACCAATCTTGAAGTTCTTGCCAAATACATCCATCCAATAGACCATATTGAGTTGCATAAACAGGCAGGAGAAATGGTATACTCCACCCTAGCAGATAAGGCTCTAATGGCCCATAGATTACAAAATTCTTTGTATAACACTTCTGCCCAATTAGAGTTGGTGAAAGCCTCCTCATTGGCCAAGGATAATAGGATAAAATCCTTGGAAGAAATAATTATAGAGTTGGGATATGATCCCAAGGATCCTAAAGGCGCACATGCCTTAATAAGGAAAAAGGAGGAGGACATAGCAGCTCTGAGAAGACAATTGAAGCTGCCAGCTACCATACGTCCTCAAACTACAGAGGTCGCACAAAAAAAGGAAGAAGAGGATGTGGTCAGCCTACACATGAGGATGAACCAAAGACTGTTGGAAAAAAAAAAACATTAGAAGAGGCTCTACAAGGGAAACCGCCAGAGTTGGCCTCTCAACCATCCCAAACAGCTCCAATAATCACAATTCCTCCTCCAACAGTCACTACAGCAGCGCCTCCCCTGGATCCAGCTTCAACAGTAGGTGCCTCAACTTCAACAATAGTTACAACAAGTGCATTATAAGAGGACAGTATAAGCATGGAGGAAATGATGAAAGAAATAAAGGCCTTGGAGACCCAAATGGCAGAGATCAAGGAGGCTAAGGAAAAACTAGCTAAAATTGAGGCTAGTTATTACAAATCAAATATGACTGTTGCCCAGAAGACCAGGGAAGTAAAGGCCCTAGAGAACAAAATAATGGCCTTGGAGAAGGACCTCAGTCTCGATAGAACCCTGACAGAAATAAAGACAATTTTGTGGGATAAGATTGGCCAAGCTATTGCTGATCAGTGGATAGCAATACAAACTATTTTTGATCAGATAGAGTTGATAGGAGTGGCTCAGTATGAAACTAAAAAGGCCAGGGGATTATTGGCCAATAAGCCTGAGCAGGCCAGCCAGATGATTCATTTTTTGAATACTCATACCGATGAACAGTTAGCATCCCTAGACATTCATAACAGAACAGAAACTATTTTAAGAGTTAAAAAGGTGCTAACTATGAGAAATTTTGTGTGGACAATAGAAAGAAAATGCCAGGAAATGCAGGCAGATATAGAAGCCTTCAAACATAAATTTGCAATGATACAAAGCAAAGGTCTACCTAGCCTAGTCACTAGCAGTGGGAAGTTGTTAAAGCAAGAACAATATGCTCATAAGCTAAAAACCTATGTACAAAATCAGATTACAGCTTCATCAAGCAGCACAAAAGAGACAATCCCTCCCACAGGGCAAAGTTTATATGATAAACTGGAAGATTTGTTTTTTATTGAGCATGAGGTATCACATCTCTTTCAAGTCTGGCCCAATTATTATAGGTACACTGAAGCCGATGAGGCATTGCTTAAATTAAGAAAACATCAGTTACCAACAGATAAGTGGTGGCAGATCATGCTTGAAGTCTTGCCAAAATAAGTTGAGTTCTCCTTTTTGAAAAGTATTTGCATTATATTTGAAAGGAAATGTCAGGGAAAATCAAATCAGCTGAGGACAAGATTCGCACCAAAGGATAAAACAGGCTTAGACACAGGTGGAAAAGGACATCACAACAGGACAACACATCAGGAAAGTGGTCATCAACTGACTATCAGAGTCAAAGGGTCAACAACAAACAGGACACCTACAACAGCTAGTAAAGCACGTTTATTTCCTCAATTATTGCTGCGTGGTTTTTCCCACATTAGTTATGGCTTCTGCTAGAGTAGATGGATGAGTTTATGTCCAGATATTTCCCTACAAGATATTTTGCAAACTTCTATAAATACTTGCTAGAGAGATGTATTATTGTTGGCTGGTGAATATCATTCTGGACCTGCGCTGTATGTTTTCTGAGAACTCTTCAGGAATAAAATTTGTTGGAATGCTTTGTTCGTGAACTTACTAGTTGTGGAATCAATGGCAAAAGGATATATTGCAGAATTCTCATGTTAATACATGGATCAATAAGTCCTATTTACTCTTATGTTACAATATTTGTGTCTTATTTATCATCTAAATACCATGTTCTAATTTACAGGAAAGAAGGATAACCCAGAATTTACTTTGCTGTACTCTGTGTTCAATTCCTGTAATTTTTTATGTTTTCCACAAGGCTAGCATAGTCAAGAATTCTTTATTTCTCTTGTCTCCCTAGTTCTTTCACTCTAAATATCATCAAGTAATTCTTAACTACTCCCTCATAATGTTTATACAATTTCCCTCCGTTAACATAATGAAAGATTCTTGATTGCCTTTGATTTCTTGACTTCATTTCATCTTATTTAAGCTTCAAAGTTATCTTGTGTTCAATTATCTTGCTCTGTAGTTTTCTTATTGCCAAGGAAACCATACCCGGAGGTTCATTTCCGTTAGACTCCATCAACCCAATGGTCTGAACTTCTCTCAACTTACTACCTTGTTCTACTGAATGTCATCTTCCAAACACCAAACAAAACTTGTACCTAATAACTAGCCTAATATACAATCAAACAAATCTAAATCACAAAGAGGGAGCCTTCTCCGGTTGTAGATTGGCTAGGATCTGCAGCTGAAAGATTGGTTAGTGCTTACCTCAGCCGTATTCCCTCCTGGAGCCAGGGAACAACCTGAGTGATAACACCATCTGAAGTGGAAGTTTCCTCTTTAAATACAACTTTCTTTTCATTTCTCATTCATGCTTTCCTGGCTAATAGGTTGGCATCTACACTAACAACATTGCTTTTCATTTGTTCAAGTGTTTCAAGACTTCTTTCCCTTAACCGGTATGACATGTCAGCATCAAAACCATCAAGGAATTTAATTAATGCTAGGTCAGGTGGAGGCTTAATATTGGTTGGAATTGCATTGTAGATAATATTGAACATAGTGCAATAGTCCTGAACTGGCTCATTAGGAGCTCTTCTAAAGTTTTCATATTCAAAAAGAATTTTTAATGGGTTTTGCTTTCTCTCTTATCTATCAATGAATAATTTATGAAAATTAGGTATATTTGCAATATGGTTGGCAGGAAAGGCTTTGAACCGTTTCTTGATATCCACAGTGAAAGTTTGGGCAAACATTCTCATTTGGAAATCTACTTCATCTATCTCATGCAACTCAAAAGAGTTATACATCTTGTTTACATTCTTTTGGGCATTGTATTCATGAGTAGCATCAAAGAGGAAGATTTTACTCCGACAATCTATGGGCATGGCATGGAGTTGTGGAAGTAAAACTAGAGATGCATATCGGTTTGCCATAGCTGTGATTCTAGTTTGACTAGGGGGTAAAGTTGTGGTGCTTAAGCAAGGGCTTGAAACTGATGGAGATGAACTAGATTATGGTGAGGATGGTTGATGAGTTACTGGTTTTGGGGATTGGAGTGTGGTGAATACTATTGGTGAGGTTATGGTGAAAGAAGGTGTATTTACAATGAGTGAAAATTGTGCATAAATTTCAGAGGCAGCAGCAGTAAGGGTGGCTAGTTCAAAAGACTGTTGAAGGTAAACACTATCTATATTGCTGATCAATGTAGAGGTCAAGGCTTCTAACTTGTCAAAAGCGTCCAAGATTTTTTTTTATAAATCTGGATGGATAACCCTTTTTGATTCAATGAGTTGAGTAAGCTTAGGGTGTAAGACTGTTTAATGGATGGCATTCTCAGATTTAGTTCTAAATAATGAGAGGTCAAATAATAAATCAAAAGGGATTTCCTCTAAAGGTGACAAATCCTCATGGAGTGAATTGACTCTCACTAAATGGATACTACTTGCCTAAGTTTCTATTGCTTTGGGTTTTCTTTGAATTTTGTCTAGGTCATCAACTATGGTTGCGGGGTTTGGATTTGGGTCTGCCCTGGTATAGTGAATATTCTTGGGCGCTAGAATTTGAACTTTTTAAACTATTTTTTATGATTTTTTTTCAAGATTAACTTCAAAAAAATGACCTTAAGGGGCTTAAGGTTAAATTTAAGGTTTCCTTAAAGTTTTATGAGACTGAGAATCAAATTCCAATGTATGGTCACCAGAAATTTTATCACTCTGATATTTCTTTCGAAGCTAATGAAGGAAGAAAAGTCAAAGGTAACCACAAACCACTTTTGGAGATTAGGACCCATCCTTCCTGATGCTCAAAGAAGGCTCTCTCTTTATTATTTAACTTTTCTTTAGTTAAGATGATTTTAGGCTAGTTACTGTTTGCACTTGGGTTTTGGTTTGAAATTGGGTGGTGGGATCACTTTACTTAGATGAACATAGGTTTCCTTTTACCATTGGGCTATGGGGTCAAATGTCAGACAAAAAATATTGGATTCACTTCTAAAAATAGTGTCTACATGGCAAGATTGATGAGCTACTATAGATGTCAAAGGATAAATGGTGAAATGGTTTAAAATAGGATCTAGGGAGCAATTAAGGGTTCTGTAGGCCAGACTCTAGAAGGAATGAAAGAAGTCAACTAGGATGGGAGAGAAATTAAGGGTTCTCAAATCTAGGTATGAGAGGAAAACATGTAAATGATTAACTATGAAAAACATAGTATACTTAAACAAGTTCTAAGTGATATCTCTAGTTAATTTATTCAAATTTAGAACACATTTCATATTATGAACCACATAGTAAGGTAACAAAATCAAACAAAGAAGATACATCACTGCAAATGGCTCATCTCATGAATCTTATAGCAAAATGCTTGTATTACTTACTCTGGTCTGTTGACTTGAGAGTGGTACAATCACCCTTAGGCTTTAAGATCAAAATAAATCTACAAATGCAAAATAATCCACACTAATTCTTTGAATTATGAAGTACTTATACAAAAGAAATTTACAAAATATCTCAAACTGCATTGATAACTAATCTAGGAAAAAGAAATATCCTCATGCAAGAAGATAGAGGCAACTATTGAAGTGTTGCTTGTTGTCCCTGTTATTTAGGTTCTTTTGGATTTTCTTTTTGATCTTTTGCCTTTTAAGCTTCTTGGTTGTTTGGTCTTCAAGTTGGATGTTATGTTTTACTTTAACTTTTCATTTGATACTCTTTCATCTCATACACTATAACCTTGCTGACCTATCAATATCCTTTTACTGTGGTATTTCGCTTTTTACTGTACATTTATATTTTTATTGTGTATTTACTACAGTAAATCATTGACTTTTTCCCATATTTCCTCATCGCGTAATTGGATATTAAGCATATTTCAGTATATTTCATCTGCCTCTATGTATTTGGCAAAAGTGGGTTTATTAATAAACAGGTGTTTTACCTCATGTTGGAGGTAAAACAAGTTTTCAAACGTTTGATACAATACTTTCCCTGTTGGGATGCCCTTCATGGATGAAGTGTTTACCTAATCTCTGGCCACTTTCTTGATTTTGTTATTGTAATCTTCTTGTGTCATTATCTTATAATTTATAACTAAGGGATTGGGTAATCCATTTTCCTTCAAAAGTTTGAACTTAACCATGAACCTATCAATGGCTAGTTGCATGGTTTGACACTTACCCTCCAAGCTCAACATTAGATTCCTTTGAGTGAAGACTTTTCTAACTTCAATATTGTACATGTCCTATCAGGTATCTCAAGTTGTTGTAGCTAATACTTATTCTTGGAGTTGAGGAAGTGGATGATTCTTGCAACTTCCTCTGGCATATATCCAAGTTCTTCCTTGACATTTTGAATGGGTTATATAGCCTGTTTTATCAAATCAATCTGTTGAAAAATTACCTGAATGGCTGGCCAAATATAATTGACAGAGTCAATGATATTGGCCCACAATTGCTCTTTAGCCTTACCTAAAGGCTCACCCAATGTTAGTTCCTTTTCTAGGCTTTTGATTCTTTAAGTCATCCTTGTGGCCTTATATTGTTCTTTTTATGCATGATCTAGGCCAATTTGTAACGTTTCTCAAGGCCAGTCCCTTAAGTTTGTTCATCTCATTGATCTGAATGGTCATTTCTTCCATTCGTTTGACCAACCTATTTGCTTCATCACCTGTGGATCCTGCTGTTTTTTATCCTATTGCTGATGTAGTAGCTGGTAATGCAGTGGCCATTGGAGCAGTGGGAGCTAAGGATGCTGCCAATGTAGAAGGTACAATTGTGGTTACTGTTGGAATGACAATTGCAGGAGCATTACCTAGACCAGATTGTTTGAGCTGCATCAAGTTATCCAGTTCTTTCTCTATCTCCTTCAACTGATCATTTAGTTGCATCGCTAAGTCCATCATTTCCTCATGATTGGTCTAGCTTTCCACGACTTCCTTTATATTTGGGTGTTGTAAAGGAGGCAAATTAAGTTGTTTCTTGAGGGCTATTATGTCTTCATTCTTCTTCTTGATTAATTTCTTTATGGCCTTAACATCACTTGGGTTATGGCCCAGTTCAATGATCAAGTCCTCCAAGGATTTTGTCGTGGTGTCTTTCGCTTGTGAGGAGGCCTTCCCTAGTTTGAATTGGGTTGTCAAATTATCTAATGAATCTTTGAGCTTAAAGGCATCCATGGCATTTTCTATGAGGGTGGAGTAAATCATTTCCCTAGCCTACTTGTGAAACTCTATCTCATCAGTGGGATTAACATCGCTCGCCAACATCTCAAAGTTTGTCTTCTTGTAGTCTGCTGAGGTCTTTGGTTTCAATACAATGGGCTAAAAAAATGGTACCTACATTTCCCCTGCTTTGATGTCAAAGGCTGGCATCAGTATGGTCTGCTTTGGCAATGTAAACTTGAGGTATTGGGCATATGTTTCTACCTTCAATTTTTCATTCCTCATCTTTATCTCTTTGAAGTTGTCTCTGATATTCTTTTCTTTGTCAGCTCGCTTGACATAGGAAGATATCTCCATACTCTATTGTCTATCTATCATTTGTGTATTGGAGGTTGATGGCTACTGTGTTTCCTCTGATACATCTGCTTCTTTACTTCTTTTCCCCATTTCCCCAGTGTCAATTATTTCCTCTGAAGCATTGTTCTCCTCTTATTCAATGACATGATTCAACTAAGGCCTCTTGCTTGGCTCAAACAACTCATCAATAGTCTCCATGGTAGAGCTAGATGCCTCCTCCTTATTCCTCTTAGGATTCTTCTCTTCATTGACTGGGGTTTGTATGACAAGAGGAGTGTTTATTGGCTCCCCTTGTTCTGGAAGCTGTAGGAAAGAGTTGTGATCAAATTGTATTTCAATTTCAATGAGTGTGTTCTCTACATCCACAACAGTGTTATCCATATCAATCAAGGTGTTCTCCACCCACTCATCCTGCTTAGAAAACTATTCAATGTTAGGCCTTGGGTGGTGGATGTATGATCCCAACTTGACCCTGAGTTTGAGCTTGTTTATGACCTTATGAGGGTCATAGTGTCACATGAAACTATTTTTGAATTTCATTTGTTGAAGTAACCTGTTGGCCTCTGGTCCACCCTCTCTGTTGTTGTAAATGAATGAGCCCATTTGGTTTTTCACTTTGAACTAGGTTTTCTTCATATAAGCTAGGAAGTGGATCTCATTAGATTTGAAGATTTGTATGAGGTATTCAAGAGAAAATATCCTCATAGGGAGGTGTTTGGGCAATTTATAGGGGGCTAGCTCAGAGCCATAAATTTTGATCTCAGTGTGGTTTTGGTACAAGTACTAATCTCCCACCTTGTTGGTCTTGGCCAATTGTAGTACTCTCATGATTAAAGGGTTGATTATAGGCTGAGACTTATAAGTCAACATGTTCATGACTGGGTACACAAAAGATTCTATGCAGTCTTTGTAGGTGAATGTTATGAGAAAATTTTGGACCAAGGGTGTCTAGTAGATGATTGATCTCTCCTTTCCCTTGCTGTCCAATTTCTAGATCCTCATAGGGAAGTTGTATGTCTAGTAATACAAAAACATATAAAACAACACTGAAGAGTGTTTGAAAACTCTTTTAGTGGGTAGTTTGGTAAATTGTTCATTCATTCTATCTGTGATGAACTGAGCATAATCATACATAAGAGCGGGAGTCTTGCCTAGAGTGAAAATGGACAAGAAGGTCGTGATGACCTCATCAACATGCTCATCTAATGTGTATCCTAGGATGCATGAGAGAATGTTGATTATGCACCTACGAGTCTCTGAAAAGTAGTGGTAGCATTGGGTGGAGTGTCTGTAGGAGTATGGTGTTCCTTAATGATGAAATTCTAGAAAACTTGTTTGATTTTGACGAAGTCTAGTGTGATGTACATGTCCAAAAAATCTCTAATGGATAGAGGGGTCTGATTAGGGCTAGGGTGCATTTGTAGCATCTGGTTGATGGATTCAGTAGTAATCGTAAATAGTAACTCATGGTTTGGTGCCACAATAGCACTTTGGGTAGGGTTATAATAGGCATGACAAAAATGTACAATGTCTGCGAATGAGTGAACTTCTGGGAATGTATACTTCGGAAAATTGGATTCGAAAAGTTTGATTTCATCAGCATGGTTTAGGAACCTATCCTTACACCAACAGTGGATTTTCAAAAGGTGGCCTAGAGTAGTAGTGTCTTTAATTTGGAAATCCTTGTTTGTTAGGGCCAAATGGTCAATGTCCAAGTGAGGGGTTGAAACCGATTTGACATCTAGAGAGGTCTGTGTAGCCATCTTAAGGATAAAATGTGAGAATTAATCTTGTACAAACTATATAAGTGAAGCTTTGAATAGGTCTGTATAAATATAGGGTATTGGCAGTTTGCAGGATAGGGGTTTGGGTATTTCAGGGGAGAAATACTCTTAATTTAGGGAAAAAATTAAATTAAATTAATTATTTCTTAAATTCAGTATACATTTTAAACTGAGAGGGCTCTTCTGGTTCTCTGTTGAAATATCTAGAATTTTTGGTTCAAGATACAAAACTAGTTTTGAATGGTGGCTGTAGAGGGTTTTGTGGGTTCAGTCGCACACTCGAGAGCTGAACTGGGCTTTTAGAGCATCTTCGGGAGGCAATTGATGGTGATAACTTCTTGCAGAAGCTCGGGTTTGTGCAAGAATGTTTAGGAAGCTTTCGTAGAGAAAAGGAGATGAAAAGGGTGAAAATGGGGGTGTACGTCCTTTTAACTAGCAACAATTAAAAATTGGTGTGGGAACTCATTTAGTGAATAGTGATGGTTTTTTCTTTCGGTGGGGAGGCGGTTTAGGGAGCCATCACAATGATTTTGGGAGTGCGATGGTATTTTCCCGAGAGCACGTGAGTTAACGAGGAGATGCCACGTAGCCAAAAGGGGCCCAAGAAAAACTGCTCATATCACGTGCTCTTCGACGGGTAAAATTTGGAAATCGGGAGCTCACGATATGGCTGTGGGCCATAAGATCTGAGGGCACCAAATCCAACGGTTATCACTCGGTGAAGTTGCACGGAGGGGATGGGGCAGAGATTAGAGGGGCCCAGGGATTTAATTACAAGGGTTTCATAATTATTTAATGGATATGTAGGGGATTTAACATAATGCGAGTTAAATAAAATGCACGAGTCTATGGAATAGAACTTAAGTTAAACTACGGTGGGGTTTACTTAACCGCACCGAGGGGGTCGGTTAAAATCCGGTAAAAAGTGAATATGGAAGAGGTTAATAAAATAATGGGGTGGGGGGTGATTTTAAACTTTGGATAAAGGGTTTTATTGGTTTTTAGGTAAATTAATAAAGGAAAATGAAAATGATTTTTTCGAAGGTGAATGGGTTTCACACTAGGGAAAAACGGTTTTGGGTAGGGAAATGTCTTTTGGGGAGTAATTTGCTATGGAAAACTGTGAAACCAAGGGGTAAGGGTGAGAAATGAAGGGAAAAGGTGCCTTTATAAGAAATGAAGGGGTAAAAGGGGAAGTTAGTAAGTATTTAGTGGGGGGTGAAATAAAATGAAGGGGAAGTTAACCAAATTAGCTTATAAGCATCCTTTTACTTTCATAACTGGTCCTGCACACCGAAACACATGATTAAACATGATAAATATGCTTTTGTTTCAATGAACTTTGTACTTTCTGTAACCTTTCTTCTACTTACCCTTTGGCTTACCCTAACATTTTTTCTTCACTTTGTTGGGTGCATTTAAGCTAACATACCCTTTCCTTTCCGTTTTCTTTTGAAAAGTAAATTGTCTACATCTAACCTTGTATCTTCCAATGGCTCAGATTAAGCTTATGAGCTCATTTCATTTCTCTACCTAACTACTAATCTGCCAAGATTATACAGTTTAGCCAGATATTTATTCTCTAACCATAAACTAAAAATTTAACACATGAAGTAGTCAAGATCAAACATTTTGACTATCATGGGTTGTGGCATGTATGACAAGCTGCACACAACCATTATTTTAGAAAACAAAGTAAAGAGTAGTGGCACTTGTACTTTCACACTTTCATGATCTATTTTTGTTTGCAGTTCATATTTTTTCATTTTTTTGGTCTTTTCTTATTCCTTTTGTCCTTTTATATTTATTTTAGGACATACCCTCTTTACATTTTTAATTTTTATATGGAAAACATTTGCAGAAATCAAAGGTATCTACAATATTGCAAGACTTAACCATAGTCAATTCAAAATTATGAATCCTCTATTATTATATAACTCTACTAGTGGCCACCCTTTCACACACTATGCTAGCAATTTTTCCACTGGATTGGCAAGTCTAACCATAATTTTTCAGACATATGATCATGTATATGGTTTCTTAGGAATATGAAACCACTCCACCAAGGATTTACTAGGAAAACAATTCCTCTTCATGATTTTGAGCCATAGATTTCTTCTAGCCAACATCTTTTCAAAAAGGTGAATATTTTTTAAACCCCAACCCCAAGATCATTTGGGCAGTGAGGTGATTCCATTTAACTAGTGACATTCCTTTCTTGGTGAAATCATTCAACCATAAGAATTGAGTTATAACCTTCCTTATAATTGTTAGGATGACTTTAGGAATAAATGAAATGGATTTGCAATATACTAAAATATTCTCTAAAACTCATTTGATTAGCACCAACTATGCCCCTCTAGAGAGAAATATATTTTCCCATATGAAAATACCCTTCTCTAAGTTGTTAACCATCCATATCTAGTCCACTATCCTATACTTTTTGGTTTGATATGTAAAACAAGGTATTGATACCTACATCCAAATCCCTATTTGTAAACGAAAATAAATCCATTAGGCAAGCTAAAGTACCCTCCAAAAAACCACTATAGATGATACAAGAATTGTGGGGGTTTAATACCATCCTCATCGTCTTACAAAAGCGATCAAGAGAGGATTCGAATGAAGAGAAATATTTGAGCTTCCCCATAACACAACAATGCATGTGATTGACAAATAATAGGTGGGATACCTCCACCTCTCTCACCACCTTAACACCATGGAAATTTCCCTTGGATCAAGAGGAACCTATCAACGTGACTAAAAGCCTCTGCCATGATAAAAATTAAAAGAAGAGATAAGGGACATCCTTCATGAATTCTCCAAGTAACTTGAATTTGTTTTCATGGGGCACCATTAATAAAAAATGCAAAAGAGGTCAATTGTATGAAACTCATTATCTAGTTAATTGTCTGCAATGCAAAACCCCTATGAATGAGGAACAAATGAGGAAATCTCCAATCCACTTAGTTGTATTCCTTAAATAGGTGCAATTTTAGGATAACAATTTTTCGATTGGATAGTTTAACCAAGTGAAATACCTCTTGTGCCACTCCAACAACATCATGTATATTTCTATCTTATAGGAAGTTGAATTGTTCCTAAGAAATATGAGTGTAGATGGTTGATTTGACCAAGCTACGTTTTTGAAATGATACAAATAACGTAGGAGTTGAAGGAACCCATAACCTTACTAAAATGTTCTGACTTCTTGATTTCCTTCTGGAGGTCCTCCTTATTCAACATAAAATCCTAGATAACAATTAATAAGCAAACCATCAAGACCTGGGGATTTTAATATTTAGATGAAGTTAATATCATGCAACACTTCTTGCTCCAAAACAACCTCCAAGAGAGTATCATTCATCTCCTCTCATATAACATTGGCCAATTTCGACATCACTTATAGTATTTCCAAGATAAATATTCCTTAAGGGAATACGAAAAGTGTGAAACAATAACAAACCCATTTCAATGCTTTATCATTAGAGGATTGGAGAAAAGTACCATATGATTCTAAAATGTTTCAAACAAATTTTTTCTGCCTACTCGTGTTTACAAACTGATGAAAAAAATTGCATTTTTGTCAGCTAAGGCCAACTAGATTGATCGGTCATTTAGCCACCTATGCTCTTCTTCCTCTTATAGGTGAATGTGCCTTTCTTCCTCTAGAGATTATTCTGACCTCTTATAGGTGAATGTGCCTTTCTTCCTCTAGAGAGCCTTTCTTCCTCTAGAGATTTCAATATTCCGAAATATTTAGGTGTGGGAGGATTTGAGTCCAAGAAAATATGCACTTTCACTTTTATTTATTTTAACTTTAAGTTGAGCCAACTTCTTAGTGTAATACCTCTTTGCTCATACTTTTCCCGCATTCTGAAGAGATGACTGATTATCTCCCAACTATTCCGTGCATGATAAGTATTTGAAATGACTCTTTCATCGACTCACAACCAATGCATGTTAATCCTCGTCCTCTAACCATGTGGGTTTAAAACATAAGGAAATTTCCTTCGCTCTCTCCATGTGGGATTTTTTTAGAAAAATAGGCCAACGAATGGAAATATCACGTGTAAAATAAAAGTTATTATAAATAAAACATTTTATACCAGCTTTATATAAAGAAACATAAAGTAATTGTTAGTAATGAAAATTTTCAAATTGGATTATGAATAGAATGTTTAAATATTCATGTTGAGAAAAATCTTTAGATATTTTTAATATGGAGTTGACATGGCCCATGGGCTTTGGATTGATGGTGAATGGGTGCATGTTAAGGCACTCCTTGCGATAGGTCACTAGTTCAAATCCCCCATGGGTACTTAGGTTAGTCTTAACTAGAAAAGAAAAAAATATGGAGTTGACATGTAAGATTCTAAAAAAATATTAATAACATAAATAATTTAGTGTGTGTATATATAGAGAGTAGGGAAAAGAGAGATTATTTTCGGACAATTTTGGTCATAAATAAAATAATTCAATGGCCATATCGATTAAAATATTTTATTGTCAACTATGTATATATTATGTAATGTAAATGAAAAAAAAAAAAAAATTACTCTTAGAACATTAATTAGATTCATAAAAAATATAAAATATTTCTCATTAATAAACAAAGTTCAAAATTATTATAAATAAAATATTTCAATATTATATAGAGAGAGAGAAAAAGAGAGGAGTGAGAGGTGCTTTCTAATTCAAGACATTAGAGATATTTCTAATATAGAGTTTACATGTAACATAATTTCCATAAATAAAGATTTCATGTTGATTATAAATAAAATGTTTCAATAGTCACTTAGAGTAAAATATTTCAACATCAACTATTGTTGGTGGGGGGGGGGGGGGGACAGATATGCTTTGTAATTCAATACATGAGGGACAATTTTAATATGGAGTTGACATGTAATATTTAGAAAAATATTAATAACAAAATAATTCAATGTGTACATATAAATAGAAGGAAAAAGGGAGATTCTCTTTGAACAATGTATGTAATAATAAAATAATTCTACCACCATGTTCAATAAATTATTTCAATGCTAACTGTGTATATATTACATGAAGTAAATGGAAATAAAAAAATGATTATGGTTAAAATATTTTATGACTGTGTTGCTCAAAGATGTGTAATTCCTTCCATCTTCAACATAGAGTTGAGACATGGTGTGTGTATGTGTGTATGTGTATGTATAAGGGACATAAATCTATGTTAATCATCGATCTACCAAGCTCCAAGATGGATTCAAACTCTCAAGGTGATTTTTTGTTTTTAAGTTTTACACTCTAAATGAGAGGTTGCACCTCAAGAGATTTAATCCCTCTCCAAATTTTATAAACATACAGTTTTGACAAACAGGAAAACATACATACTTCCTTTACAATAATAATATTTCAGTATTATATAGGATACGTTATATAAATGAAAAGTCATAATTCTGTAAGGCATTTCAATATCCATTACACTTCAAATTAATATTAAAAATCACTATTAAATTAACATTATGATAACAAAACAAAACAAGTTTTTTATCCCCAAAAAAATATATAGATAGAAATGAACATGACATATTTTAAACATCACTGCGGAAAATTCGATTTCGTTTAGATGGGAAAAGTGGAATGAGATCCGTTTACTAAAAAACAAGGATAAAAATCAAAAGAAGAGTGACAAACCTTCCCCTTTTTCCTCTTCAAAATGTTGGCAACTTTCAAACATCAACATGGAAAATTTGATTTCCTTATCCATAAAAACACATAACAAGAATACGAAATCTAGTATTATTTTTCTTTGTTGAGGGGATAAGTGAATGAGATCTAGTTAGTCAAAAAACCAAGGATAAAAGTTGAAAGCAGAACATAAAACATTTATTTTTTTATCTTCATCCTTTACACCATTGTATGAAAGATGGATCCTCTTATGGATTCAAAGAATCAACATCTTTCAAACATCACCATGGAAAATTCAATTTCTTTATTCACAACAACACACATAGGAATATAAAATCTACTATTATTTCCCCCTATAGTTGGGATAAGTGGAATGAGATTTGTTTAATTTAAGAACCAAGGATAAAAATTGAAAGAAGAGTAGCAAACATTTCCTCTTTGCTTCTTCTGCATTTTTTGCATTGTCCCAAATATGGATCCTCTAATGGATTGAAAATGTGCACATCTTCCAAACATCACTAGGGAAAATCTTATTTCTTGAGATACAAAAACACACCACAAGAATCTAAAATCTACTATTATTTCCATGTATAGAGGGGACATGTGGAATGATATATGTTTACTTGAGAAAACAAGGATAAATATTTCCTCTTTGCCTTTATTTCCTTTCAATGATTTTCCCAAAAATGGATCCTCTTATGGATTCGAAACATAAACAACTTTCAAACATCATTATTAAATATACAATTTCTTTATCCACAAAAACACACCACTCTAATCTAAAATACACTATTGTTTCATGATCTATTTACTACAAAAACAAAGATAAAAATCGAAAAAAGAGTCACAGATATTTCATCTATTGTCATAAAGATGTATCTTCTTATGGACTCAAAATGCAGATACCTTTCAAACTTCACTATGGAAAATCTAACTGTTTTATCCACAAAAACACACCACATGAATCTAAAATCTACTATTATTTTACTATATGGAGGAAATAAGTTAAATGAGATATGATTAATAGAAATAACCAAAGATTAAAATTGCAAGAAGAGGGAAAAACCTTCCTTATTTGCTTCTTCTTCCTTTCAACCATTGTCTCGAAGATGGATCATATAATGAATTTGAAACTTCTATCTCTTTCAAAACTCACTGTGGAAAATCCGATTTCTTTATCCACAAAAACAAACCACAAGAATCTATAATCTACTATTATTTACCTATGGTAAGGGGATACATTTTACTAGAAAAAACGATAAGAGGAGAAAGAAGAGAAACAAGCCTTTTCTCTTTTCCTCTTCTTCATTTGGACCATTATCCTCAAAATAGATCGTGTCATTAATTCCAAACATGCACAACTTTAAAATGCCACTATAAAAAACTTGATTTCTTTATCTAGAAAAATAGACTACATAAATCTAAAGTCTAAAAAAATAAGTTTATTTAAAATTTATTAAAATAAGAACACTTCATTAAGGAAAATGTTCTAATTTATATCTCAAAAATAACAATAGTCAATTTAGAGAAAAAGTATACAACTTGAGTGGGCCTAATAGTTAAGAGAATGTGTTTTCTCCTAAGAGGTCAAAGCTCCAAAACTAGAGGAGGTAAAGTATGTATGTCTTTGTAGAACTAGCAGCCAAATCATTGGGAGGAGGTGAATAGTTTTCCCCACAAACAAGGGTTTCTCATACACCAATTTGGTGTATGTCTTGGTCATGACCTTAAAATTGGATAATAATAATAATTGCAAAATGCCGTATAAAAGGAAAAAAATATTTATCACAAAAAGGCCTTTACGGTAATTTGTGGATGAATTTTACTTAATTGAAAAAAGATAAAATATTTAATTGAAATATTATATTATACTAAAAGGGTTATAATAGGTTAATAAAATTATAAAATGAATGTATTTAAAGTTTTATTAG
Organism: Pinus taeda; assembly: GCA_000404065.3. Taxonomy (NCBI): domain Eukaryota; kingdom Viridiplantae; phylum Streptophyta; class Pinopsida; order Pinales; family Pinaceae; genus Pinus; species Pinus taeda. Next base: position 76,563 of record APFE030646322.1, read on the forward strand.
TATCTCTATATGTGTGTGTTTTTAGTGAGTAGGGAGACTAGATTGTTCATTTTCAATCCACTTCAGTTGAAGGATACACTCTTCTTTGAGGTAAGTAATAGATAGAGTTTTTTTGAATATAGTTATGTTAAGTTTGATAATATATTACATTCAACATCCAAAATGTAATTATTTTTTTAAAATTAGTGGATGTTTAATAGATGCATTGTGAAAGGTACAATGATATTCATTCTCATATAATTTTGTTGTGATTTAGAAAAAAGACCTCATAACTCTTCAAAATTTTCCTAAATTCAATAGCATCTATATCCTCCATATTATTATAATATTTAGAATACAAAATCCTACAATCCAAAACATGATGAGAATAACAATTTTATAGACAGCTTGTATGTCCTTGGAAACAAAAAAAAATAAAACACTAATAAAATAAAATAATTCCTCCAAAAAAAACTCAACAGAATAAAATCCTAATAAAAAACACATAAAATTAAAAATATCAAAAAATATTAATACTGAAACAAAGAGCCAAAATTCCAATTTTCCTTCCTGGAAAACTATTTTAAATCCTCACCAAAACTAAATAGCAAATCTACAATAAGAAAGTTAAACCAGCTACCTTTACCACAATTACATTTTAAAAAAAAAATGAAAACTTAAACCAACCATCTTAATGGAAAGAAATCACTTGCCAAAAAGCCTCACACCCGGCAAGCCATACCACTAATGTGTCCAATTATTTGCTTAGAACATTCGGATTTCTCATATATTCAATGAAAATTCATATGAATGCACTCAATAAACAATGTTAAGTCTCGTATTTGAAATAACAAATGCTTATTGAGATATTCTTTTATTAAATTGTCTTTACTCAATTGTTTTTGTCTAAAATATTAATACTTAATTATTACTATATTACATATAATATATTTAAAAAAATATCTTAACATATGTTTTTATAAGTGTTCTTAACTTTATAAAATAACGCCAATCATAAAAATATCCTCTCCAACAAAACTTTTAAAATAATTTTTATTTCATTTGTATAGAAAATTACCATATATTATCAGCAATAATCATCAACCTATCTTCCAAATAATATTTCTTTTATTTTAGTCTGTAAATGTCATTTAATATTTAGCTTTCAAGATCATCAAAATACATCTTCACACTTACTACCCTTAACTTATTTAATATTTAGCTATTGCAATATAATATGTAACATATTTATAAAATTATAAAATCCATCTCATTAAAATTCTTAACTCTGGTCAAAGAATTACCACATGAAACCAGTAATAGTTATCCTTGGGTAAAATGCAGAGGAAAGCAAAATGTACCTGAAATCCATCTGTTTCAATGATATTCCTTTTATTCCAGAATTCAAATGCCATTTATTTTCCAATGACATAAACCTGAATAGCCGCTGCAGTATTAATTATCAATCAACTCAGAACTCAAGATGTAAGTTTGAGATGATTCAAGCCGTTATTTTTATCCGAAGGGCTACTGACAACATGAAGAAAGTGTTTCGATTGGATCGGTCGATCATGTATATGAAAACAAGTATATATTGTCTTTTAACAGGGAAGTTATAAAGAATTAACAGGAAGCAAACCCAAAAAATTCTGAAGATCATTGATTTTAATCCCTGTTCGATGCTTATAAAATTCATTTTGAAAACCATAGCGACCGGACTCTCATTTCATTAAGTTGCACCTGCCATTGTGTAAATATTTCTTCGCTGAATGGCAAGAGGTTCAACTGAGGGGAACTCAAAAGCAGACAGAGAATAGACATAGACGTATTTAACCATAATTAATACTGTTGAAAACTATAACTACGGCAGCTCTTGAGTAGCATATTTTTTTTGGTGTTCAGCATTCTGAAACTAAGATCCACTTTGCCATTTAAATTCTGGTGTAAAATTAACTATCACCATTGAAATAGAAAATAATATCAAAGAGAAAAACTTGGCCTTCATAGCCATAACTAAACATAAATAGTTCTATAACATTAATTTGCAGAACTGACAAAATTACAGGGTGGATCAAAAGCCATGAGATTTAAATAAACTATGCACTGCTGCTGCAGAGATGGGACAATGCCTGCAAAAAACAGACTTGCATTTTCAAGGACACAATGTAATCTGCAGTCTCCTTGAACAGCACGTCCACTTCCCGCACAGTCCTCCCACCAGGAATCAGCGTCTGCAACTTTTTCAATCTCCTGTGTATATTCATTGAATATACACCCATGGATAAACCTCTCTTACTCTTGACATATCTCGTCCTCCTTAATGCAGCTGCTGTACGTCGCTTAAATACAATGGCCTTTCTAACATTTTTCTTGTGAGCATGAGCTCTGGCTCTCAATATATTGTTCTTCTTAGAGCCCTTTTCTGCTTCTGAGGGCACAGATTTATTCATATAAACTCCATTAATGGTACCCATGAAGCTCCCTAACCTAATTTTACCTCTCTGAATGCCAATGCTGTCAGAACTCTCAATGCAATAAAAAACAACTACTAAATCAAGTCAAAACTCCATATATCAAAGATAAAATGAAAAGGGTCTCTAGGTAAGACTGAGTCTACTCACATATGAATAATGAACAAAACCCTACCGCGAATATATGTATTACTGATTACCTCGTCGTGCTCCTCTGTGTATATCATATTCCTCGACTAGCGGAGTATAACCACAGGCCAATTCCTTTTGTGGTTTGGATAAATAGATATAGACAGAGAGTAGGAACCAGCGCGGTGCAACGGAGATGGAGAATCTTGGAAGGTTATACACGTTGCGTACTGGCTTGAGAAGAAAGCTGACAGTGTGCTAGGCTTGCTGAGCGAACGCATGTGGGCAATGAATGAATGTAAGTAAGGACGGCCTTTTTTTTTGTTTGTGGTCGTCCGTCCTCGCCCCACATCAAGAAAAGGACAAGTTTCTAGGCAATTCGTAAATTTTGCATGTCTCAACGTTGGGCTCCTGTGGCACCTTCAGTTAAATGCTTGTGGGTCCTTTCTGGTGAGCATATGTATGGGTGTAAACCCACAGAGCTAGTAAGAATGATAATAACTTATCAGGCCATTCACCAAAATTAGAATATGGAAGAACACTTAGAAGCTCTAATTGGAACCATTGCATGTGACTGAAGCAAAATAAATGCTCTCTGAGCTTAAATGTACTAATAACCCTTTATTTCATCGGACATGATGTCTACTTAAAGGTGCAATTAGGAACAGTGCATGTGGTCGAAGTGAAACAAATGCTGTATGGAACAAAATGTACCTATAGCCTTTTCTTTTAATATGATGTATACTTCAAAGAGTATTTGAATTTTGAAATATTATTAACCATTTTTTGAAATATTATTAACCATTTAAATGCGAGTTTAAATGTACCAATAACCTTTTATTTCTTCGGACATGATGTCTACTGAAAGGTTCTTCGGACACGATGTCTAGTTAAAGGTGCAATTAGGAACAGTGTATGTGATCGAAGTGAAACAAATGCTGTCTGTAACAAAATGTACCTATAGCCTTTTCTTTTAATATGATGTATAATTCAAAGAGCATTTGAATTTTGAAATATTATTAACCATTCAAGATTGTAGATACAAGTTAACAATATTTTCATATAATTTTACTCCTTAAATAATAATAATAATAATCATTAATATTCATTAAAAAACAATGTTTATCCTAGTGTTCTTTTCAAACTAGTTGAACAAATTTAGAATTCAGCTTTTGAAATGCATATGACTTAAAGGGGCTCCACGGAGCTCTTCCAACAACATGGTCACGGTGGATAGCACCCATACTCCCCACAAATTGAATCTTAAATTTGCAAAAAAAATAATTTTCACTCATCCACCACTAATTAAGAGACCAGTAATTCCGAAAATGGGCAACTCAAATCATAGGTGTAGAAATGAATGCTAGGGACGTGCGTACCAAAAGCAACTATGAATCCAAAATTTAAAGTCAAATTCAACAAAATAGCAAAAGATCATGCAATCATTGAGGTTGGGTCTTTGGAAAAAGAGTTAACGTGATGAATTTAGTAAAATTGGAACCTCGAACCAAAGGTTTCATGAAGTCAATTTTCCTAGTTTGAGGATAAAATCTAGACAATAGACCTTACTTTTACAACTTAGTAGATTTATATCTAAGATTCTACATAAAAAAATTCAGTTCACACAATGAAGACTGGAATGTCTTGTTTGTTGCAAGAGTTCTAGCAAGTGGAGAAATTGGAAGGAATTGTAATATGCTTGGAGATTGTCAAAATATTAGAAGCCTCTACGCAAGGAATGTATATACATGAATATAGAATTGGTTGATTTTTTCTAGCATGATACACTTTGTAAGTAGAGCATGGAGTATGAGCACATTTTTTTAGATGGAATGAATACGGGCATCTATACAATAAGTACCCCCTAGTAAATCTAGCTTACTAGTGTGCTCAAATAGATAACAAGAACCAATGGGGCTTTGTAAAACCTCCATCTAGCAAGAAAAATCACAAACCACCATTGTCTCCATCCTCAAGAGAGAACCCAAAATCCTTAATAGTTTAAACTGAGAGATGTAATAACCACCTATTGAAATCCCCATCCAATCATTAATCCGCTCTAGACAACAACAAGATCAAGGAAGAGCAAGAAAGTCTGAAAAACAATGATCAAGACATATCAATGGAAAATATGGAAATAGAGTAAGAAATCAATTATCTAAAGGATATGGATCTTGATGCTCAGGTCGTACTAGGTATTGCAACTTCTTGGAAAGGAAATATCCATTCCCAATTCCAAAGCGTAAGGTAAAAATGTTACAAAATGTTTACCTTAAATATTTCTCTAAGTATGCATGTTTCTAGCTCCAATTTAGGAGTTCATACTCATTGTTTTAAATATTTAAATAAAACACATTAAGAGGAGCAAAAAAGGGTTAGAGAAAAGACCAGTAAATCTAGGAAGAACATGGATAAGTCCTAGTAAATTCAAGTAGAATCAATTTGATATTGGAGGTCTATCTCCCAAACAAACCTTCCCTATATCTTGGAAAATCAAGGACCTCAATTTCGAAGCAAGATTCAACAACTCCTCAAGAATTGATGGAAGAAATATCAACCTACGTCTTTTATGAATAAGGAAGCTAAAATTTGGTATGAGAACATAGTTGTAATAGTTTACATATGTGAGATTAGTTGTCCTTCTATAGTGATTGATGCACAAGGAAAAGCAAGGGTGCTTACTATTCTTTGGAACTCTCAAGAAATTCAATTTCTAGATATGCTCGCCGCCCATAGAGTGTTAATGGTATAGTTCTTACCTATAGGTTTGAAATAGATATGCTTTTTATCTAATTTCTATGGATTCATATTGAAAAGACTGAAATATATATTCCTGAGGTCCATTAGCAACTTACAACCCCTAATAGGGAATTTCCCTTAGATTATAGGATGACATTAGAAACTAATTAAGTCTCTCTTGAAAAAAAAAAGGGGGTATCTGACACTTGGAGGGATAACCATGCTCCTTGTAGACATGATGAAACACCTCAATTTGCTATATCTTGACACCCTAAATGGACTATTCACTTGGAATAATATAGGAGGAGGAGTGTAACATATACCTTCTCAACATGAAAAATTACTCATTTCAAAAAGCCCAATGGAATAGGACATTTTCGTGGAAGTCTTGATCTTCCTAAGTGAAGGTTAAGATCATTGGAAAATAGGCATGGAGATGGACATTAAGGCAAGCCCTAAAAACAAAGGCTTCATATTTTGAATTTTTTGGCTTTCTCATCCCAACTCAAGATCAAATTAATAACTAGCGAGGGGAAGATAATGAAATTGAAGGGCATGCCATGTATCGAATAAAACTAAACTCAAATATGCTAAATCTTAGGTGAAATTTCGGAAGAAAGAAAAGCTTGGGAACATATTTCAAGAAAAAAGGAGCTAGATTAAAAGATGAGCCAAATAGAATAACAAACCATTCGAAACGGAATATTAGATGAATTGAACTAGGAAGAAACATGATTACTCTCCCAACTATAATATAGAAGGAAAATGGATCATACTTTGCACAAGAAAAAATTAAGAATCATATGGCTTGAGGAAGGGGAGATAAATACTTCCTTTCTCATAAATCCATGTTGAATTCCAAAATCATAATAGAATTGTGTCACTAAAGGATCTAGCCAAAAACAAGCTACACTAAAAATATATGGAATCCAAGTTGGTGTGCTATTTTAGGACTCTGCTAATAGACGTGCAACCCAATAGGAAAGTGACAATACATGGAGTAACCCATCATATCCCAAACCTAGTTTCTCAAGACAAGAATGAAGCTTCTCTTTGAGTCATTTCGATGGAATAGGTGGAGAAAACTATGAAATCAATGCCAAAAAACAATGCACCCAAGCTAGACAACTTCACCACTCCTTTCTTCTAGCCCTAGTGGCCAATTGTTAGGTAAAATCTATGGGAAAATATTAGGGAATAAATAATGAACATTACAATTATCCTATTATTATTTTCTACATTTCTAACAATGGATCATAAAAAAGAGAGAGTTTATGGTTTTATGGCCATAACCCTATTCAATATTATTTACAAAGCTATCACCAAAATAATTGTCAAGAGACTAAAATCCATGTTTCCTCAATCAGTTCCACTGAAGCACACAAGATATGTTGAAGGTTGAAATATATTGGATGGAATCTTGCTATCTCATAAACTAAATCACTCCTTAAAGCACACTAAAATGTTGGGTATGCTTATTAACTTGGACGTATCCAAAGATTTTGACTAGCTCAACTCATTCAACCTCTTCCAAGTTTTAATAATATTTGGATTTGCAAGCGATTTGATCAATTGGATAAAATCCTTGGTATCCTTTGCATTATTTTTGATGTTGCTGACTGGATTATCCACATGAACCTTATCCCCAACATGTATAATTCTCCAAGGATATCCCCTATCTCGCTTCTTGTTTATTCTTGCACATGAAGAATTAGAGAAACCTCTTAAAGCCATAGTTGTAACCAAAAAATTGAAGAGATTAAGCCTATTTTTGGACAATATTCCCATTTCACCTCAATATTTTTTAATGACAATATGTGCATGGGAGTCACCACAATAAACAAAGAAAAAATATTTTTCAAGGTATTGGAGGACTTGATGAAAGTCATAAGTATGGATATAAACCATTCTGAATCTCAAATTTATTTTTTCAGACTATTATGGTACTAATATTGTAAACTTCCATCCAAATATTTGGGAGGCCCTTTGTTAGAGAAATCTATGAAAGCTAAGCCTTGGTCCTTAATTTTTTAAGTAAAATGAATGGAAAGTTGGTGAATTAGACATTTCATTCTCTTAACATGAAAGGTAGGCTAGATTTACTAAAATTTATCATCCAAACTCTCATGTATTATCTCTTCTCAACTATGATGCTCTTAGATCCATTCTTTCCATCAAAATAATTCAAGTATATTTTCTTTGAGGAGGAGTGAAAAAAAAAAGGTAATACTTAAATTTACCATCCAAACTCTCATGTATTATCTCTTCTCAACTATGATGTCTCTTAGATCAATTCTTTCCATCAAAAGAATTCAAGTATCTTTTCCTTGAGGAGGAGTGAATAAAAAAAGGTAATGGTCTTTAGTTGCATGGGTAAATTATGTCTCTCCAAACTAAGAGGAGAGTTGGGTATTTTCAACCTCCTTACTCTTAGCATAGTCATGGGAGAAAATCTATGGTGCAAATGAATACAAGGAGAAAAGTCTCTATGGTGATAGATTTAGAACATGAAATATAGCGGGGATGTTTTAGAAACCAACTCATTCAAACTCACTTCTCTAGGCTTGGCTCCTCCATCTATAATTTAGTCAAGAAAGAAATGCATATAATTCAACAATGTTTCTTTTGGAAAATAAAATACCAAGAAATTTCCTTCATATGGGTGTTGGAAACTAGATCACTACTAAGAGGGAGGAGGGGGTGTGAATGAGTAGTGTGCCACTTATATAATTTTTAACTTTTCTTTTCAAACCCTTAACTCATTCAACCATACATTATCAACTTAACACATAAGAGGATATATGCATAAACATGAGCCATAATAAGGTCTATTATGAGCTTGTAAACATATAACAAACATGTACAAATAACAAACCATCAAAACACAACCAGAAAAATCATTATCACACGAAGAGAGAAAGATATATGGTGGAAACACTTCGAAGAAAAAACCACCATTGTTCTTGTTGGAGAGTTCTAAATATTCTCTTATGTGTCAAGAAAATTATATATTTTACATAGATATGGTTTTCCACCACTAGCGAGCAGATTCAATAATATTATAGTTTGTTGGCATCCACTAGCTTGAAAGCCTCTACTCCATAAGCATTGTTTGCAAGCCACCACTAGCACAAAATCACTGCTCTAAACCAAGGAAATAAATACTTTCCAAAGACCACTCCTACTTACCCTAAATTCATACCATGTTCCAAAATTTTAAAACTCCATCCCCAAGGCACTATGCTAAACATACATATGACTCGACCTTGCTATCAAACCCTATCAGCAAGATACTAACTCATCACAAACACAATTGAAAAACAACACACCCAATATGCTCTTCACTCTAGAAAATAATTTACTTCAATACATACATCAAATATCCAACAACATAACTATCCAAAAACATTGAAACAACTCACACTTAGCCATAACAATATAACATCTAACCCTCAATAAGCGACAACCATATAAGCATGCATGGAATCATAGATAGTTTCTACAACAATGCATACAACAACATATAAACTATCATGGACCATTTAAATTCACATCAACTCCATGCACACAAAAATGATTAACATGTAGATATACTAATTTATTTATACAAATTCTTCCTTGGCCATTGATTTGATTAGCATAATGATAGATTTTCTTTAATACTCTACTACATGCCTTGGATCTTCTCACTCAACTACCATTTTCACTAATAGATAAGGTATTGTTGCTCACTAATATGTATGGATAATAGAGAGAGAGAGAGAGAGAGAGAGAGAGAATTCACACCCAATGGAGGACTTATTCAACCAATTTTGGGCTTACCCAACCAATTTTGAAGCTTCTCGGAATTACCATGGCTAATTTACTTTGATGATGTGCAAGGGATGTGGAGATTTTCTCTAAAATCTTCATCTCTATGATAATATAGGCCTCCGAGAGAAAATTTCATTAACAGAATATGGGCATCCATGTAACCTATGTTAACATACCTGATAACCCATGTTTAGAGTCGTCGTATCACCTTGCCTTCCCAAAGTTGTTGCTCCACTTTCATCGTCGTCACCTCTATTCTTACACCCTTCAAACTGTTATCTTTCTCTACAATCAGTAAACTCAACCTCATGCAATTTCCACCTTCCCTCATCCTCCTTGCCTTAAACATGCCGACCGCCACATCACCTTGCACTTCAAGCATGTGGGATGCGGTGGGACAATTCCTTGGTGTCCCTTTCATTATGAAAGCCTTAATGGCTTTGTCCACTATATCACACCACGATTGCGAGATATAATATAACTTATTTAATTGCATGATCAACCCATTAATGTTTTTGGGAAAACTTAATAAAGTTGTTATTGGGAGTTTGATTTACAAGATAATTTATCACTTCCATATGTTGTGGTCTTTATGTGTTGTTATTTTTCTCTTATTTATCTCCCTTTTATAATGTTTATGACTTAGGTGAATTTCTATATTATAAGAATCCATCACTTTGTGGTATGTAAGTCATCAAATCTATTCCAAAATTGCATCTCACGCTACACAAATTCTTAAAATTTCTTAATATAACTTGATTTTAGGTCTCTCCTAATTTAGAACTTAGATAAGACCACCATATAAAATGAGAAAATTCAAAACCAATTACATTCATGAAATTTGACTAATCATAATTAATAAAATTTTATTTTATTATATTTATTTTTATAATTAAATACAAATTTCTTTTTGTTATTAAATTGAAAATTAATTTTTTTTATTTTTTAAAATTTAAGAATAAGATCATTATATTTCCACATATATGTTTCACCTAAAACACACATTGTTGTTAGGATGATTATAGGAAGCGCATGGCCATAGTATGATCTTATTTGAAATGAAACCCACTTTTAATTACAAATTAGTTTTAAATTTCGGGAAATCACTATTTTTATAGAAAAATTATATTATTTGAATTAATGTTAAAAAATTACAGAAACAAATTAATTTAGTATTATAGAACATACGTTCTTATAGAGTTGTAATATAAATATATATATAAAAAGACGTTAGCTCATTTTTGTTAAGAGATTCTTTACAACTATTGCGAAGACTGAAAATAGAAATGTAAATAACACCACAAATATTTCACGTAATTATAAATATTAACAAGCGGGGCATGGCAGTATCCCTGCCCGCCTGCAGGCGTTCTGCAGTAGAGCTTGTGTTAGCGTGAAGTAGTATTGTGGAGGTTATTCAGTGCATGATGGGAGTTAGCTTGGGAGAAGTATTAGTGAGCTCGCCCCTACAAAGTGGAGCAACCTACTTGAGCCTAGAGCTGCATTGTTCCGCATGGCCATTAGGATTTCTCAGCATTCCCAACAGAATATGTGTTGCACTCTCCAGAGCCACAATTGGTCTCTATATCTTTGGCAACGCCAAGCTTCTGTCAGATAAGAGTTCGTTATGGAGAGACATCGTCCAACATTTAGAGAAGAATGGCAGTATGGGAAATGGAATTAGATTACGCTGCCCAAGACACCCAGATGCGCAAGTTGTTGCTCAGAGGAGCCAGGATTTCGGAAAGTACAGTGAAGGACGCAATGGCAGCTTTTGCACCAAGAGATGCATGGAAAGGCTCATCTGTGGACATTCTTGCCCCAGAAAATGCCACTATGGGGGTCATGAAAGCTGCAGGGCTAAATGCTTGAAGAAGATTGAATGGTGTGGGCATTCCTGCAAGAAAACATGCCATGCCAGTTTCTACAGTAGTGAGTGCTTTCCCTGTGAAGAATGCAGGCTTACGAACAGTGTTCGTAACAATAGTCTGAAATATTTGCTGACAGGATGATCTTATGTGATCAGTTTTGAAGTCTATCCATGGTGACTTTAGGCGGGCTTCTCAGATGGGTATAAATTAGGTTCGTAACAATACTCTGAAATATTTGCTGACAAGATGATCTGAGGTGATTAGTTTTGAGTCCATCCACGGTGCCCTTAGGCCGGTCAGCATAAAGCGAGTTGTTTAAGCATACCCAGATGCACCAGTACGCAAAGCAATAGCAACGGAGAAGAAAGGCGGGATACTGTGATTCTAACTTCGGAGCACGATCCAGATCTTCCATATCAAGAGCAAGATCCAGCTGTTCGAACACTTAAGTTACTTAAATTCTTGTTTTTCACTTGTGCGTTGAACGGTCTCCTCTATGAATTAAGCTTCCAAAGATACAATATACTTGTATATGCACACAACGTATTTTAGCGGCACCACATATCTACTTAATTTTTAACATTGCGCGGTGTGAAATTTGTTCATTAAAAATATTTGTTCATTTCCTGCTAAGAAGAAGATTTGTTCATTAAAAACATTTTTTCATTACAAACGAACTTTCCCAAACTATTTCATCATTACAAACGAACTTTCCCAAGCTATTTTCTCTTACACATTTAGTTTTTAAGTAATTGAATTATTGCCATATCTTTTAAATTTGATGTTTCAATAACTTAGAAAAAGTGCACGCAGCGTTGGTTGGACACTGATTTGCAGAGCGAACCATGAACACTCTGTGGCGGTCATTCAAACAAACCACCTTCATGTATTACACGTGCTCGTCCACCCTGAAGAGCGCTATAGCCCGCGGAAGGTAGCCCTGCTGCTGGTTAATCAAGCCTTTGCCTCACTCTCCAGTTTGAGGTCGGAGGAGAAGATTCCGGTTGCAGAATCCACTGCTAGGTTCATGTCGTGCTTGCAATAAAGTCATCTTGCCAGGCTGGATTTCTAGTGTACCGTGTTTGCAATGGTCCCAGTTCGACCTTACATTTAAATTAGCAGCAGGCCGTAGTATTGCAGGTGGTGGTCCTTCTGATTGCAGAGACTCAGGTTCGTTTATTTTTTATCAGTCTGGTACCATCGGGCCGAAATCTGCGTTGTGACTAAATGCAGAATAGGTCGTGCAAGCGTCGTTCAGCGGAAAGTAACAATGCACAGGATTCTAGCCAAGAGGAGTCCACAGTCAGTAATGGAGATAAATAGTGGGAGCTGGGAGTTCATGGAAAGCGGCACCCTGTTTACAGAGGCCTGAGAATGCGGTCTTGGGTTAAATGGGTGTCGGAGATTCGAGAGCCTAGGAAGAAAACCAGAATTTGGTTGGGGACGTTCCGGACGCCAGAGATGGCAGCTCGAGCCCACGACGTGGCGGCTCTTAGCGTCAAGGGGAACTCGACTTTTCTCAATTTTCCACACCTCACCTCTTCGTTGCCTCGCCCCGTCACATTGTCACCCAGGGACATCCAGAGGGTCGCGGCGGCCTCTGCGGCTAACTTTCACATGCCTTCAGCAGAATACCATAACGAGGATCAATCTCGTGACTCTGTGGGGACAAACAGTTGTGGAGACAATGTAATGCCCGCAGAGCTGAGTATCCCGAAAGAAGCCGCAGTAGCTTGCATGTGTGATTCAGCTTGGATTTCGAGTTTTCTTTCAGAGAACGAATCGGTGATCATAGACGAGGATATTATGTTCGATCTACCCAATTTTTTGGGTAGGATGGCAGAAGCTCTATTGGTAGCCCCGCCATGGATGCTCGAACCAGAAGTGCTATACGGTAGTACTTGTGCTGCTGATAATTTCTATGACGAAAATGGATCAATCTATGTCGAAATATCTCTCTGGAACTATTCATATTTTAACTAATTTCGGTGGATTCGACTGGATGTAATTTCAATGGCAATAATTGTACATGTTTTTTTTTTTAAATTGAAGAAATTATGCCATCATAAGAATGCAATTACTGATGAATAGTAAATGCTAACCAGAGATGAACTGGTACCAAGCTCTCATAGTCATCCAAAAGATCAACTTGAGGTAAATAAACAGGTAAGTAATTTTAGCAGTATGGACAATAATTGAAATCTCGTACTGTGTTGCATTTTTTTCTGTGATTAATGCCACCGCCCTTTCATCTAATATTTTCATTCATGAATTTACAGAATATGCTTACACACTGAAAGTGGACGAGAAGAGCGACGTATACAGCTTCGGGGTGGTTTTGCTTGAGCTGATTATTGGCAAAAAACCAGTGGGCGAAAGCGAATTTGGAGAGCACGTGGACATCTGCAGTGGGTGAAGATGAAAAGCTAAAAGCTATTCGGAGCTGCTCATCCAGAAGGCATGGTGAGTGTCATATACCAGAAAACAATTATCGATCTTGATAATGGATTAGGAACAATTTCGAGTAGTAGAAAATGAATAATTGTAGTAGTCGTAGAACTCGGGCCGTGTTCTGCCTGTAATACAACCAAAACAACCTAGTTATATATATATATATATATATAACAAATTGAATATGAATACTAATTGATTTCACATCGATTTCAGATAAAGCTCTCTCATCCAGAAGGCATGGTGTGTGTCATATACCAGAAAACAATTATCGATCTTAATAATGGATTAGGAAAAATTTCGAGTAGTAGAAAATGAATAATTGTAGTAGTCGTAGAACTCAGGCCGTGCTCTGCCTGTAATACAACCAAAACAACCTGGTTATATATATATATATATAATAATATATATTATATATATATATATATATATATATATATTATATATATATATAATATATATATATATATATATATATATATATATATATATAACAAATTGAATATGAATACTAATTGATTTCACACAGATTTCAGATAAAGCTCTATTAATCACTCGATTTTCGTCCTTTCAGAGCAAAAATCTTTCAACGGCGGCTGTCACGGTGCAAGATAATGAGAAGAGGGATATTGAAGAAACTCCGAGAAGACGCCGTCGGAGCCCGGTGTTCAGAAGACGGGGGAATTTCGCTCCCGTTGGCTTATCAGGTATGAAGGATTTGGACTCCATCACTTGTTTCTATTTAACATTTTAATTTTCTGTCGTTTGGTCGCAGAGCAACGGTAATATAAAAATTCATTATTTTCCTACTAAACATGAAATAAGCATGAAATCATCACCTGTGCAGGCTCTGCGCCCAGATGCTGCGCGTTTGACCGATGCTACACGTTTGACCTCTCTTTCTGTAGAAGAGGCACAGTACCTAGAAGAGGAACAGTACGATCCAGGAATGGGGACGGTGATTTCAAATATGCAGAGAATAAGCGTTTGGAAAGGCCATAGGAGCCAACACCTGTTCCAGCACCTGTTTGGAAAGGCCATAGGAGCCAACACCTGTTAGATGTGCTGGCAGGCGTACATGCAACGGTGATAATTGTGCTACATGCACTGTGCTATAGGCCAATGTATATATATGCCTTATATGCCTTAACATAAAATGTTAGGGAACTAATGCTATCTTTCCGATAGCATTACTTCAGGCAGGCGACGACCGAACTGCTTTCCTAATTTTTTTCCTAACTTTTCAAACGGTATACCTCGTACTGAGGCCAAATAAGATGAACATTTGTTTGATTGGTTAAAAGCATCGGGAAATATAAAATATGGAATCAGTTAATGTGACATGTCGCGAAAGTTTGGTTTAAGGAAAAATCAGTTTATAGATTCCCGTGTCAAACTAATGCCCACCGACCAAAACCGATTACTATAGTCCCTGCCAGGCCCGGAGGGAAGGGACTAATAAATACATAAATAAATAAATATTATTTTGATGGGGTGTATGCTTAAGTGGAAGACAATTGAGTGGCGGATAACACTTGTGTGGGGAAATGATAACTTATATACGACCATGTGGTGGGAGAGAAGGTGTGAATGTTTGGGCTTGTGATAATGTAAAGGGAAGTGTTTAGTGGTACTTCGCGCCGACATTCCATAATTAAATGGCTTAAGAAAACAAGCTTTGTGGCATGCACGATATGAGTGGGAGTCGAAAAGGAAAAATCGTTCATATAACCTATGGCGTAAACAAAGAATTGGGAACCTCCACCCAACAGTACGAGCCTGGACTCCAGGATTGTGGAGCTCCTTTATGCAAACTCAAGAAAACAAGCTTTGTGTCTTATGCACGATATGAGTGGGAGTCGAAAAGGAAAAATTGTGCATGTAACCTATGGCGTAAACAAGGAATTGGGAACCTCCAGTCAACAATATGAACCCGAACTCCAGGATTGTGGAGATCCTTTATGTAATCTTAAGAAAACGAGCTTTGTGTCTTATGCACGATATTAGTGGGAGTCGAAAAGGAAAAATCATACATTTACTCTATGGCATAAACAAGGAATTGGGAACCTCGAGTCAATAGTACGAGCATGGATTCCCAGATTGTGGAGCTCTTTTGTGCAAATTGTGTTATTACTTGATGTTCTAGGAGAACTCTTGGGAGCTACAGGGCTCCTCTTCAGTTTTTGTAAAGTGACGATGCTTTGAGATGCACCATTACTTCATCCTAATGAGGGGGCTCTCATAGAGGTGGAACTATACATTTCCGGGGAACTCAAAAGTGTTGTATGTCTCGTGTGTGGGCTTACAGAGGCAAGGAAGGTGTTGGTGGAGAGATATTGGGTCGGAGGTGGGAATTCTCGACCTTGTGAGTGGATGGCGGCTTCAGGCGCACGAGGATCCTTCATTCGACACCTTTAGGTGCTCGTTAAGGTGGCTGAGTTGAAGGAAGGAAACACCCTCTAAGAGTGTTGCAGTGGTAGTACTGGTGTCACGAGGGAAGGAGCCCAATTGTTGGTACACACAGTTTCTTTCTATTGTTAGAAAATTATATACTATGGAGCAATAGAACATATCAAATATTGCAGAAATATAAACAAAGAAAATGCATAAAACAAGAGAGACACAGATATACGTGGTTCACCCAGTTTGGGTTACATCCACGCAGAAATATCCAGTCCTTTTTTATTATATTATCCCGCAAACTCAAGAGATACAACCTACAATAGATCTGCTATAATACCCTCTTTGCTTTCAATCTCCTCTCTCTTCCTCACTCAGAATATAAATCTTCATAGACGCAATACAATTCCCTCATATATAGTAAGGGGTTGCCTTATAGGGCAAAAAAACCCTAAATTAAACATAAATTCTACCGTGAGATCATCCGCCTAATGAACACCCCAGATTGACTAGAAATTTCTAGACTTTTACAAGGTAATTTTAGATCTACTTTTAGCTTCGAGGGCACTGGCCCCGAACCCCCGCCGGGCGACCGCTAGCCCCCGGACACCCCAGATCGGGGGGATTATCCCCCGCGAGGGGGACAAACCCCCTCGCACCCCCCCCACGTGGAGGGGTGTATAGTCTTCCTAGGGTATACATCCAACTGAAACCTTTGAATACGCAAGATAATCAAGCTCCACACCCAACAGCTATCGCTGGTTTCCTATGTTGTAGGGGAAATCATGAAACCAACTCTGAGGTCGCCTCATGTGTTATGAGACTCTTTAGCTCTACCTGGTCCCAAAAGGAAAACTTCACGAGGGGGTGGCATGGCCATTTGTGATCACGGAGGTGGAGGCACTTCAAGTGGTGTCCATGATTGTGGAGGTTGTGCGAATAGTCGTGATGACAAAGGTGGAAATATAAGAGTGACTAGGTGTGGTTGAGGTGATGGGGGTACTCATCTTCATAAGGATCCATCTAGGTCTTCATGGTAGATCGTGTAGGCAACACGAGAAGATCACTATAGACCTCATGAGGAGGAGCATGAGGCAATGATGGAAGCTTGTCACGAGTTGTAATATTTCCAAAGTGACCTTCGTGAGCAATTGATTATGATGTGGTGCGGATAGTTGATTCCTTCGGCCAATATGGATAAAATCGAAGCATGGATGAATCATTTGGAACAGCATGTAGGTTTCCAATTGTCCCCGCCCCCCGAGGGTAGAAGGCGTGACAATCCATCGTCCATTACTTTTGATGTCTAGCTATGGTGACTCGAGTGTAATGCATTTTGCAAGTGTTACTTCTGATATCTAGCTATGGTGATTGGAGTGTTATGCATTTTGCAAGTGTTTTGGTGTTTTTGGCCTTGTAGGATATGGACCGGAACTCTTAATATATTTTGGATGTTTTGTCGTGGTTTGTTATCGATGGCCAACAAACTTGGTCCGGATGAGACCACTAGTTTTTTGGTATGCTATGTAAACTTTTTTTATCATTAATAGAAACTCTCTTTCACAAAAAAATTAAATTCATCATAATAAATTATTTTAATCTTCACCATACATAACTTAAATTTACATTAAATTTATATAGAAACATAAAATAATTGAAAATAAATTTTTATAATTTTACTTATAACTATTTACTACTTTTTAACAAGAGAGATGTGTAATTCCTTTCATAGTCAATACGAAGTTGATATGTAATATTTAAAAATAAATATTAATAACAAAAAATATATAGATGTAAGTCATAAATAAAACATTTTAATTTTGATATTAAGTTATATAATTTTATATCAACTTCATACAACAAGATGTAAAGTAATTGAAAGTAAAAACAAATATGTTTCTACCTTTCTATATGCTTTCTATATGAAGAAAATGTGTAATTTCTTCATTATTTAAACATATTTCAATGTAAGTTTTAAATAAAATATTTGAACATTTACTTTTTATAATGTAGACCTTTACAAAATATTTATGTCCATGTTAAGTAATATACTTGAATGCTAACTATGTCTACATTATATAAAGTAGTTATAAATAAAAAATTCCTTATGGTCAAATCATTTTGTGAGTAAGTCGCTGAAAATGAAAGAGATGGAGTTAACACATGGCCTACAAGCACACAAATATATAGTTTATGAAGTACAATGACACATCAAATCTACTTAACTTGAAATCTTAAATTTTGTATTTTAAAAGAGGTTTGCACCTCAAGAGATTAAATTTGGACATTTGATAAATAAAAAAAAAGTTACAACTCAAAAAATCTAATTTAAACACTTAATAAATAAAATTAAAATTTCTCATATAATAAACAATGTGAAAAATATTTATTCATAAAAGAAAAATAATCATAATAAATTTACATTCAATTATACTAAACAGAAAAAGGAAAAAAATCATAATTTTAAAACATGATTTTAATAAAATAATTGTTTAAAAATTTAAACTTAAAATCATTTATTAAATTTCCATAATTTATTCTAATTAATATTTCAAAACCAATTTAATATTAAATTGATATATAAAAATAAATAATCATAATAAATTTACATTCAATTATACTAAAAAAATTCATAATTATAAAACATGATTTTAATAAATAATGGTTATAAATTTAATATTAAATTTCCCTAATTTATTCTAATTATATTTCAAAACCAATTTTAATATTAAAATTATGTATAATTTATATACACATGTTTATACATACCTTCAATATAATAATAATAATAATATTGATTAACATTTATTAAAATTGATTAATTTACTGAATTTTAAAAAAATAATAGATTAATTTTATAACATTTTCTTAAGCTAAAAAGTTAAGAAAATTGGTATGAGAGGTTTTCTGATATATATTTTTTTTAATTGGTATTTAATATAAATGTATTTTAAATCAGAATGCTGTTCATCTTCATCATTTTTAGTGTAGTGAAATTGCCAAGTTCATTTATTTTAAAACATTTAGAAAATGAACCAATAGCCAAATTCATTATAAAATTTATGATAATTAATTTTTATTTTAACAATGTTTATGTTCTTTTTAATACTTATTATAACATATAAAGAATTTTGATTTTATGAAAATTAATTACATTTTTATAGTATTTTAATTATTTTTGATTTAATATTTTTCTCCTACATTATATTTTCTTTTAATTTTTGGTGTTAATTTTTTTCATTTTTTTTCTGTGTAACATCTAATTCTATTAACTTGAAATCAAAATATTTTTACATAAGTTGGCGGCAGAAGCCCCAAACCTTTCACATTACAAAACTGCCCCATTACTGTAAAAACCGGGGAGAATTAGAGACATACAGCCAATTATATTGGCTTTACAAGCATAGAGAGAGTGATGAACAAGAAGATAAGCAGAGAAACATAACTGGTAGCCTGGGTCCGAGAAACGAACAGAGGCCGCATCGATGAGAGACCCAAAATTGGAATTGATTCTGTCAAGCTGAGTCTTGGCCAAAACGCCTCGGCAGTGGTCCCGGAGCATCCACCGAAGAACCAAAAAAAGCAAACCACATCGCCAATTATTCATTTTTCTCAGCTTCCCCCTGTGTCTCCTCGGCCTCCAGACACACGTCGTCCTCACTGAGTAGCTCTTTATCACCCAACACTTTGCCTTCCGGCACCTTGTCGGTGGTTCCTGCATCGGTCTCCACTTCGAATTGATCGCAATCAACCAGGGGAGGGATTATGGGGGGCGAATTGACCTGCATAACCGGTTCACTCTCTCTTTTTATACCCATAGAATTCTTGGCAGAGGAGCGCTCACTATTGTGAGAGGAATTCGGGTCAATGTAGGAGAGAGGAGCGACTTGGTTAACTTCTTTAGACATGATAATGGTAATCTGGGTGGAAATTAGAGGCCTATTCAGGTTGCTCTGGAATTTGAAATGGGTGGACTGAAAGGCACTGTTAGGAATTGGCTAGCGAGAAGGAGATTGCTGGGAGGAGGATCCTCAGGAGAGGAGGAAAGGTTGATGGTCGTTAGCACAGGGTTGGGCGGCGGACGAGCAGGGTCGCTTGCTGCTACTAGGGCGATCAACCGAACGGGTTTGCTTCCGTGGACGCTTCATGTTACTAATAGACACTGTAAACCCAAAAGAACAGATCCTAAACCTAGAAGAATGCCTCAAATGAACGGTAGGCTCGAGAGAATAAACAAAGGAGGCTCGAGACCGAGAAAAAAAGCAAGTATAACTGGTGTTGCAATGAATAAACCACTTACCCCAAGCCATCGAAGGAGTTCCTCTGTGCAGCACGCACGTAGAATGGAGGTGTTGCAGATTCAAACCCGAACAAACTCGAATCTCACCTCTGAAACCATACACATTCTCACCTTCTCACCCTATCCGAAGAGCAAACTGAACACCAGAAGCCTAAACCCAGGAAGTGGAGAAAACTACGGGGAGCTCCATGTAAATAACCCATAGTAGGAAGCTTCGGGCCTCGGCTTGCATTAATGGTGCGGGCCTGCTCCAGCCTATGGCCATAAAAACATTCTTCCCGCAATCGGAAGAGATCTGGGGCTCCACGCTGCGAAGCAGGTGGCAGTACCAAGGGTGTTTAATATACATGAATACCATTTATGGCTAGAACGGCACCAGGAGCGGAAATTTAATTTATTTTTTTATAAATATAATGTTATATAATTTATTTCTTTTATAATATTTGATTAAAACAAAATAAATTTATTTTTAATAATTAATTTGAATTTTTATTTAATAAGAAATTAATGTAAAATCTATATATTTTAAATAATAAGAAAATTTATCTTCATTCAATGGTCAAACTAACAGTGAAACTATTGATGATTCACGAGTCTCCAGAAATACAAATATGTTATTCGTAACTACTTATATTCAATAAGGAGAGACACCTTCACTCTACTCGTATCCTGTTTTCTTAAGAAAACGAGCTCTTAGTCCTTCCATTATTATTAAATTTCTTTGCAACATAACAGTCCCTACCATCCAAAATCCTACTGTTGGAAAAACAAACGAATCTCAAACATCCTGCTATTCTGTTGATGAGTTCTGCTATTCTCTACATCCTGTGCAAAGAAGAACGCATGCTGTCTACATAAAAATGACATCTCCATGTGACTCCATTTACTGTTATGCTCGAAACCCTTCTTTGGCACATGACACATTTAGCCATGTTCACTGCATATATTTTGGCATCCATATCTGACAACGGTTACACGTGATTCAACTGAATGTTTCTGTGGGAATTCAATTGTAAAAGCTGCTCTGCCCAGGTACCTGTAATTTGTCCTCTCGGATTGTGTGACCTTCTCTCCTCGGGGATTATCATTCATACGAAAGAGATAATTATATAAACAGCTGGCTTTACCATAGAAAATACATAATAACAGGACATAGATAATAACAGGAAATATATATATATATATATATATATATATATATATATGATATTATTGAATAAAAAACCATAACATAGTCATAATTTTTATATATATATAATATATATTTGAATAAAAAAACATAACATAGTCATAATTTATAATCTGTTACTTGAAAAACCAAATTAGAAATATAAGAAAAGGTTCAAGATTATGAAAGTAAGTCAAAAACTTTCCGGTGGTTGATTAAATAATCTAATTTTAAACTATCTAACATAGTGACACAAACTTATGTAGCAACATCTCTAGACGTAAGATAGTTGTTCACAAGAATTATGTAGGAGCATCTTTTATAAAGGCGAACCTTGTTGAAGAATGGGAAAAAGGAGTCTTCGTAATTTTATCAAGGGAGTTGGTTTCCTTAACCATTTTTTTTAAAAGTATATTATTTTAATTGGTATTTAGGAAGTCAACCAATTTTTTTAAAGTATATTATTTTAATTTGTATTGAGGAAGTTACGTTGAAGTGCCTTTAGAGGAAGATATGTAGTTAGGTTTTAGGATGGAGTCATATTTAATTAGAACACGCCTAATTGTTAGGTTTGTTAGGATGAAGTGACATTTAGTTTCTAAAGGGATAATGGTATTGGATTTAGATTGTTCTTAATTAACTATCTCTATTTTTTAATAGAAATATTTTAAAAGAAAATTAGCTAAGGGAGTAGATTGAGGAAGAGCATAAGGGCCTTTGAATGAGGTTGCGAAATTCTCTTGTTCTAAGTAATTAAAATGGGTTAAGTTTATGAGCGTGTATTCATTGTGTATTTGATTTTTGGATAGTTTTGTGTAAATGTTCTATGTTGAGTGAAGATGTATGAATTCTCTTATACTTCCAAATCTCTAAATATTATGTCCTAGTACAACGAAGGTGCTTTTTCATAATAATCAACTATCGAACGACTAAATGGTTGCAGGCAATCTTTCACGTTTTTTATTGCAGAAGGAGAGTGAATTTGAGGTCATTATTAACAACTTTAATCGATGTTTCAAGCCAAGTCAAAAATCATAATTCCACACTAGTAAACTTATGAGAGAGTGCAATTTTGAGGCTTTGAATAGATCTAACTGATAGATAGTTTCACATCACTTGTCATCCCATCTCTCGACATAAAAATTTCAAAGCGCAACTAGACGATGAAGAATTGAGAATGTAGCCAAGCTATATGTGAGTGTTAGAGATAACACAGCGGAAATTTAAAACAAATAAGACACACAACATTCAACCATGAAAAACACAAAGATTTTAACATGGTTCACCCAATCAATCTGGCTACGTCCACCAAACAAAGGCATCGGCAATCTTATTACTCAACACGAAATTACAACAAGAGAATTCCTCACACCTTCTCATCACACATATCCTCTATGCGCTTACATTTTTATAGCTGGGAGTAGAAAATTGAATCATAAATTCACTCACAACAAATATGGGATGCAATAACTCCTCATCAGGAATAAATGGAGCTAATTTAGCAACAAATCCTATTGTTGTCACATTCATGAGATTTTTTCCAAATTTAATTAATAGAAAATCTCAACGATCTCCACCTTGACAACAATTAGCCTGATACCCTGTTCCATTATTATTTTATGTTTTCTGCAAGCCAAGAGAAGCCAGACACCAATGTAGCTTCTCTAACAAAACTTGTTTCGTGAACATGTCTGCACAGTTTTCCTTTGTATGCACTTTTTCAAGAGAGACTCTGCTTTCAGTGATAACATGTCTTACAAAATGGTACTTGATAGGTATATGCTTTGATTTACTAGGATAGGCCATATTCTTAGCCAAATGAATTGCACTTTGACTTTCACAAAATAACTTGATGTTGTCGTGTAACCTACCAAACTCACCAAACAAACCTTTCAACCAAATCGCTTCTTTGCAAGCATGTGAAACAGTTATGTATTCTGCTTGAGTAGTGGATAAACAACAATGTTCTGTAGCTTTCACATCCACCTAATAGCTCCACCTACAAGAGTAAAGACATACCCTGATGTTGACCTTCTCTTATCCAAATCACCAGCAAAATCTGAATCAACATATCTGCAAACAAATTCACTACTCCTATTATAAGTGATACAATAATCACTTGTGCCTCTCAGATACCGAAGCACCCATTTCATTGCTGACCAGTGTTCTTTTCCTGGATTTGCCATATACGTGCTAATAACCCAACTGCATGTGAAATATTTGGTCGAGTACAAACCATCGCATAGATCAAACAACCTACTACATTGGCATATGGAATTCGAGAAATATATTCTTTTTCTTCATTTGTATTAGGACATAAACTTGTAGAAAGATTAAAATGGGAAGATAAAGGGACTGAAAAAGGCTTCACATTGTTCATACCAAACCTCAAGAGTATTTTCTTAATATACTTCTCTTGTCATAGCCACAATTTACCATTGCTCCTGTCTCTGAAAATCTCCATGCCCAAAATCTATCTTGCTGCTCCTAGATCTTTAATATCAAATGTCCTAGCCATCTGAGCCTTTAACCTGTTGATCTCTGTTATGCTTTTTGCTTGCTAAAAGCATATCGTCAACATACAAAACTAAGATAACGAACATGTCATTACTTAATTTCTTAAAGTAAACACAATGATCATATTCACTTCTTATATAGTTTTGACTCATCATGAAAGAATCAAATTTCTTATACCATTGTCAAGGCGACTGCTTCATACCATACAATGATTTCTTGAGTTTGTAGACAAATTTCTTGTTGCAATTTCGAACAAGCCCTTCCGGTTGTTCCATGTAAATCTCCTCATCTAAATCTCCATGTAAAAAATGCAGTTTTAACATCTAGTTGTTGTAATTCTAAATCAATTAAAGCAAATAATGCTAACACAATTCAAATTGAAACAATTTTTACAACTCATGAAAATATCTCATGAAAATCAATTCCTGCTTTTTGAGAAAAAACTTTTGTGACCAGCCTTTCTTTGTACCTGTCCTTTGTATCATCAACACCCCTTTTTAATTTGTAAACCCATTTACATCCCGTAGTTTTTTTATCTTTAGGTAGTTCTACTAGATCCCATGTGGCATTCTTGAATAATGCCATCATCTCGTCCTTCATAGCTTCTTCCCACTTTTCATTTTTAGAACCTTCTACAGCTTCTTCATAGCATAAAGGTTCATCATCATTAGTGGTTAAAGCAATTGAAGTAACATAATCATCATACCTTTTAGGAGGAAGTTTGATTCTTGTGGACCTCCTTAAAGATGTTTCTGGTACTTCCACAATTTCTTCATTATTATCTCTAGGAACTTCTTCACGATCTACATCTGAAACATGTTCATGATCTACATCTGAAACTTGTTCATCTTGACTATCATCAGTATTTGAACTAGTTTCAAACTGAATGTGTTGAAGCTTAGATACATTATCCTAGTTCAATTTATCATCTACATCTGGATTTTCAAGTGAAGATTCATTAAATTTAACATCTTTGTTAATGATGATCTTGTGAGTAGTAGGATCCCACAATCTATATCGCTTAGTCCCATCACCATATCCAACAAAGATATATCTTTTTGATTTAGGATCTAATTTCAAACGCTAAAGTTTCGGAACGAGAGCATATGCATCACAACCAAAACTTTCAGCATAGAATAATCACAAGGATGACCTTCCCATACCTCTTGAGGAGTTTTGCATCATATTGCAGTTTATGGTGATCGATTTATCAAATAACAAGATGTAGAAACTGCTTTTGTTGACAATTCCTTCTCCAAATTGGCATTACTAAGCATACTTCTTGCTCTCTCTAAAAGAGTCCTGTTCATGCGTTCAACAACTCCATTTTGTTGAGGAGTATATAGAGTGGTTTTATGTATTTTGATCCCAGCATCCTTGCAATAATTATCAAATTCCTTTGAAGTAAACTCACCACCATTGTCAGTTCTTAAACATTTAATGGTTCTTCCAGTGATTTTTTCAACTAATTCTCTAAACTGTTTGAAAACTATGAATAAATCAGACTTCTTCTTTAACATGTCGACCCACACTTTTCTAGAGAAATCATGAATAAAAGATACAAAATATGATGACCCTCCATATGAGGTTGTAGGAGAAGGACCCCACACATCAGAATGGATATAATCAAGTATTTCCTTACTAGTATGTTTTCCAGTTTAAAACTTCTGCTTGCTTTGTTTCCCATATATGCAATGTTTGCAGAAATCTAACTTAATAGATTTTAAACTAGGAAGTAACTTAGGATCAGATAAAATCTTTAAACCTCTTTCGCTCATATGGCCCAACATTTGATGCCATAAACAAATAGAATTACTATCGTTTTCAGATACTATAGAAGCATGAACTGATTCTGTTCTTCCTTCTAACTGAAAAAGATATCCAACCTTCTTTTCTTTCATTACTAGTAAAATTCCTTTATAAACTTTCATTACTCCACCTTGAATAAAGGTTTTATCTCCATTAGTGTCTAGTACTCCTAGTGAAATGATGTTTTTTTCTTAGTTGAGGTACATGTCTTACATCAGTTAGAATTTTATTTTTCCCATCAAACATTTTTATCTGGATACTACCAATTCCCACAATGTTACATGTGACATCATTTCCCATGTAAACTACTCCATCATTGATTGATTTATAAGTTTTAAACCATTCTTTATGAATGCACATGTGATTTGATGCACCAGAATATAACAACCAATGTTGATCATGATTAAACAAACTAATTGATAACACTTCATCACTCATACCTGAAATGGATGCCGAACCTATATCTGTTTTGTTTGCTTCTTTCTTCTCTGTCAAAGAGTCTTCTTTGGATGTTTGTTGTCTCTTCCAATAGTCCTTCTTCAAATGTCCCGATTTGCCACAGAACCAACACTTTACCTTACCCTTCTTCCCTTTCAATTTTGAACACAAGTTGTTGTGCTTACTGAAGTGTCTTTCTCTAGAATGACCTTTGACCATCATTGCTTCTGATGTAGAGGTTTCTGAATTTGACCTCTTCCTTGTTTCTTCAAACAACAGAGCTCCAACAACATCATCAAATTCAATGGTTTTTGATGAACTAAGACTTATAGAAGTAACAAAATGATCCCATGACCTGGGAAATGAGCATAATAAAGTTACAGCTTTATCTTCTGATTCAAATTTTACTTCTATACTTTCTAATTGCACCATGAGAGTATTAAAGGTATTCAGATGATCAGTTATCATCGTACCTTCCTTCATGCGCAAGTTGTATAAATTTCGCTTCAGAATAATCCTATTGGTTAAGGATTTTGACATGTACATCTTTTCAAACTTTGTCCACAAACTAGTAGCAGTTTTTTCTGACACAACGTTAAACAAAACATCATCCGCCAAACACAGTGGAATGCTGCTCAGTGCTCTTTCATCCAAGTCACTCCATTCATCATCTGTCATGGTGTAAGGCTGTTTGGCTTTTCCAAACAACGCCTTCACAATGCCTTGTTACACGAGTAGATCATACATCTTCACTTTCCAGATCTCGGAGTTGTTTCTTCCATTGAACCTCTTGATCTCAAATCGGGCACTTTGAGTTTTTTCCATGTTGTCACACAAAATCTCCAATTGCAACTTTTAATAAATGAATTTTGTATTTAAAAAATTCCCTTAACCAATAAAAATGCCATTCCCTTATAATATCATGGCATATTACCATTTAAAAAATGAAATATGATATAAATATAATATCATATATAATACAAATCATTTCTTTTTGTTTTGTAAAAAAAATTCATTTCGTAATAGCTTTATAAAAACTTCAAATCAAATTTTTTAATGTACAAAAGGACACCCATTTGAAATCATTTTTTTAAAGACCCATTTCAAAACGTTCCAAATCGAATATCATTTATTTTCAACGGTTCAACGACATTTTAATAATCGATGCAAAAGAGAAAAAAACTTGAAGACACCGTGCAGCTACCTTTCATCGCTGAAAATTCATCATTCAACGCTTCTTTTAATGTAGCCTTAACTAGCCAAAGATCACCGTGAAATCACCATCCAGTTCACCTTTCACCGGTACTTTAGTTCAACACCAGTTAACAACTTCTCCAAAACTCCACTTTTCATAACTCTCGTCTTCCATACGTAGATCTCACTTCAGCTTGTAATCATACACAATGCCATATGTATGCTTAAAGGGGTTGTGCTCATCATGTAAGGACCCGCAACAGTCGGCAAAACAATGCTCAACACAACAAGAAGAGGGTTTTCCTTTCCAAACTACAATGCAGCTTTCTCTGCAAGTGTTTTTGCCTCTCCGTAGAACCGACCATTGTCCTTTTTGTGGCTGATGATGTCTAGTGAAGTCTAGCAGGATTCATCAATAAGTGAACACAGCACGTTGCACACATTGTGCTCTCTTGCACGATTTTAGAACGTTCAGAGTCCCTTGCATTGCACCAACGACTATCTTTGAAAACGTTGTCAGACTGAATCACTACAAGAGGCGTCCCAACCTAGTTTGATACCAAGTGTTAGAGATAACACAACTGAAATTTAAAACAAATAAGACACACAACATTCAACCATGAAAAACACAGAGATTTTAACGTGGTTCACCCAACCAATCTGGGCTACGTCCACCAAACAGAGGCATCAACAATCTTATTACTCAACAGGAGATTACGACAACAGAATTACTCGCACCTTCTCATCACACATATCCTCTATGGGCTTACATTTTTATATCTGGAAGTAGAAAAATGAATCATAAATTCACTCATAACAAATCTAGGATGCAATAACTCCTCATCAGGAATAAATGGAGCTAATTTAGCAACAAATCCTATTGTTGTCACATTCATGAGATTTTTTCCAAATTTAATTACCAAAAAATATCAACAGTGAGTTGAAGTTTCACACAATCCTAAGGTCTCAAAGCCAACATGTGTTCCGCTAGTGAAAAGTTCTTCTTTGAGCCCTACAAAACTAGAATGGTTTTTGTCGGGGGGAATCATAGTGGTAAGCTACAATGGGAGAGGGGGGCCCCACGATAGATCTGGGCCATCCACATATATGGGCGAGATTACGAGTGGTTTTCTTTGACCCCCACCCCCAAATCATTAAAATTGACAGACCTTGACAACTCAATAGCTCACAATCTTGTGGTCCCCATGATTGCACCATCCAAAGGTTCTTGTTTGATATTGATATCCACTCTGATGTAAGGTTGAGTATATCTAGTGAACCCTTCATGTGACATTGTCAATTAGTAGGCCTAAAAGACAGGATTATTCCCATCAATTTTTGTTTTCCTTGTCATTTCCATCCTCTAGAAAACACAAAGAATTGGAAGTGCCAATGAGCATTCGGTGAAATGTGTTAGATGGTCGCATGAATTGAGTACCCAAACCGATAAACATTCTTCCATCTATTGTAGCATATTACTATTATATTTGTTACATTATGACGTATTATGCACTCAGTCACTTGCATCAATTACATATGAAGCCTAGAGGGTTATAAAATTTGGGAATTATGCTTTGTTGTGTAAAGAGTTGTGACAACAGTCAACAACATTGTGTATTGATGCAAACCGAACCATAGCATTAAATAAGAATAAATAAACTTGGGCCACTATTATTTTGGAAGGAGTTGGGAAAGGTTGGTCGACATCAAGTGATTAAGTCATATCAAGTGGTATAAGACCAAGAACACTTTTGAAAGAAGGCATCAGTAAATGCAAGATCAAAGAGTATACGTATGATATGGTAAATTATTATTTTTAATAATAAACTGAGCATCTAATTGATAGGTTAAGAGTCAAGAGATACTTTTGCAAGAATAGAGGATTGGAGAGGGAAGATGAATTATAGAGGATGTGGTGCAAATAAGTCCTATAGATAGTTACAAACAAGGAGTGAAGTTGGGGATAATTCTCAAAGATGGTAAAAGAGTACTGAGGGGAGGAGTGTAGAAGGTTTTAGATCACATAAATGATGAGGCCTATTAGGTAAATAGGCCTTTGTGTTTTCATTTTAATCTAGGCATAAAATTATTGATCGCACATAGCAACAAAAGGAAGGAGAACGGTGGAAGAGAACCCGTGCAGTGAAGAAGTTGTTCCAGAGGAAGTTGGAAGTGAATATATTAGAGGAATTTCTTAGGAGGAGTGAATAGAACAAAATATGTTCTTAAGAGTGGTTAGCATAGTGAAAAAGCCTAGAGGAGGAGAGGAAGCTTCAGAAGTTCTAAAGGAGATAACCAATGATATGAAAAGACCAAGTTTATGTGAGAGAAGTTTGGTGACATGTCTTGTAACAAGGTGAAGCATGCTTGTTACTATGTAGGCTTGTTTGTAGCTCCTAGTTGAGAATGGAGGAGCACATAGAGGAGGAAAGATGACTATGAATAGTCATGCTAGGAGTTTAGGAGAAAACCACAAAAGAATGAGTGATGATGAAATTGAGAGAGAGATATGTGATTTGAGGTTACAACTTAGTGTGCTAATGGAGCTATTATAGGGAAAAAATGAAGAACAAAGATATGGATGGATATTAGGGGAGAAGAATGTGAAATATCCTATTATGTAGGAGAAGATGAAGAAAATTTGCAGTGCTTCATTGAAGAAACAAGAACTCATGGAAAATGAATATGAGGAAGAAAAAGATTACTATTGTGAACCCAAGCAAGGACCCCTCCTTACAAAGGATGATGATGACAACGATGATAAGGGAATTCACGAGGGTCTCAGGAAATGGTTAAAATTTTCAACCTAACATCAAGGGATGATGTTAGAAGTATCAATAGGGGCTCAAGAGTGTCATGCTTTTAAAACTAATTGTGTATGTATGTAGATTATGTGATGCAGGAGCATTCACCCAAGAGAAAATTATTGTAAATAGTAGACATAGGGGATCATGCATTTTAGAAAATAGTTTTCCTAAGTATCAAGTTAATGCAATATCTAGGCCTTTATGTGTGATTTAATTAGATAGTGGGAGAATATGTAAATGCTCTCAAAACAAATAAATGAGAACATGAGTGGTGAACAAATGAAAAAGTGTTAGAAGTCAAATCCAACTCTTAGACAGTTCCATGATTCAAGGAACAAGAGAGAGATTTTAGGAATTAATTAGAGTAGAAGTGCACCATTGATCTAATAAGTGAAGTTTTCTATTTTAAAACAGATGGAGTCAATAAAGTCTGCCACATATGTATGCATGTAGGGAGCTTTAGGGCTTTTGTTAGGATTGATCAGGTACTTCGTAGTAATCTAATTCAAAGTTTCCATATAAGCATATGTAATCCTATGGGCAGACGGAGGCCACTAAAGTTGAGAATTGAGCCTCTATGAGACCAAAGAGTCTCGAATGTAATCTTTGTGTTTACATTAATATATATTTAGAGTTATTCATGATTGTGTAAAAGAGTTGAATGGATGTTTTAAGTATTTCTTTTATGTGAATTCGTAGGTCTGTGACAGGAGGTTACAGACAGAGTTCTGCAAAACACAAAGAAAGAGGATTGATTCAGCGGAATCACAATGGATTTCAAATCCAAGTGAATAAATAGAGGAAGCTCTAGAGGAATGGCATAGCAAGGATGCGCTTAAGAGTTATGCTCAGAAAAGCTGACCCATGGAAGGCAGAGTTCTAAAGAACAAACAAAGAAAGAGAAGCATGATTTAGAAGAATCAAAAGGGGTAATCGAGTCCAGTTTGGGCATCAGAGTGGAGCTCTGAAGAGAAGGAGCAAAGTTAAGCCCTAGCGAGAATGATTTGAGTTGTAGAAGAGTGGAAAGTAGAACCTTTGAAGAAGCGAATTACAAACAAGAAACTAAAGAAAATGCAGAAGAACGAAGTACAGAGAGTTAAGCAGAAAAGTGAAGGATGGACACTCAGTAGCTATTAGATCATTGTAGAGCCTCTAACTTGCACCTATTTATCCATCATTACCTACAGCTTTTCCTCACTTATCCCTCTCTTTTGCCCTATTTTCCTCATAAAATTACCCAGATCATTACATTTGATGTCTTTAAGCATGATTGGTTGACTTTGCTAAATGTTTGACTGTTTGTCTAGATTTTGACATATGCACAGAGTTTCCGCAGCTGTCTGGCAATTCCGCAGCCATTCAACAATTCTGCAGCCTTTTCATTGATCTCCATGTTCAACGTGTCATTTTGAGAAACGAATCACATGGGCACGTGGGAATGAAGGTGTTGAAGGTTCCTGTGTTATTGGCTTAGTCAGCAACGCCACGCATACCTCCGGTCAACGAGGATCCAACTTCGGTCAACAAAGCCAGCTCAAACGGTGCTGCGTGAGCTAAAAGGTTACGTCACTCCAGATGGCAACTCCTCCACTCTACACAGGTCATGGGAGACAAGATCCAACCTTGGATTCAACCTCCATGACGACCGTACTTTCCAGATCACCCACGGACCTATTGACGTGTTGATGAACCATTTAATTAGCATGCTGGCAGTTAATTTTCAGTTTCATGTTTAACGCAGTAGGTAGTTGTTTACTTGCTTATAAAATCCAGCATCTGCGCACGCTTAAGGATTAGTCTTTAGTTGTTTCATTTATATAATTGCTACGCTTTTAGTGAGCACAGAAACTCTGTTTTGAAGCTGCTGTTTCAACACTTTTTGACTGTAATTTCTGTATTATGAATTAATAGAAGACTGCTGTTTGACTCCTTTAGGTAGCTGATTTTTCTTTGGGCTTTGTGGATGGAGGGCCCCCGTTCATAACAGCCTTTGTACAGTAATTTACTTTTATGTTTTTACCATTCACTTCCTTTGAATTCCACAATTTTCCTTTTCTTTAACACATGTACATATTTGATTTAATTTCATTGTCATTTCATTTCCAACATTTACTTTAAACTGATCAGGACTATCTTTTCCAGGTGTTAGCCCGAGATTGTGTGTCTTTGTGCATTTGCTTTATCTCTAATAGTATTTTCAGTTGTCATATTCATAAGTTGCTGCCTTTACTCTGTTCTCCTAGTTGATTTCTAGTTTAGTTTCTCAAGTTGTATGCTAACATATTGATGGTCTCTTTATCATAAGCTGTTCATCTTTAAGAGATTAGAATACTAATAAATTACAGCTTGCTTTGAGTACTTTTTAGACTTATCTCTAACTACTTCTTAATCGTGTTTCACATAATACTATATGTTGGAAGCAGAGAGTTAGGAAGAGTTAAACATTATAACTGGTCTTTAAAGTAGTTTTTCTTATCTTTTTATTGTAGCAGCATGAGTAGTGACTAGTGCTATTAGAAAGTGGTTTTTTCTATTTTGCTTTCAGTTTCATTTCAAGTTATTTTTTTCAAGTTTATTTTCCTTTGCAAATTTAGAAGGTAGTTAGAAACCACCAGCAACACACACTCACTCATTTAGAAATCACCTTACACACACTATCACTCATCTGTTTATAAAATCTTCATTCCATCTTAGGAAAGATAAATTGATCGCAAACAACACCCCCAAACGACAAAAAGATTTAGGAGGTTGCCTAAGTACATATAGTACACCTTCACTTCATTAGCTTACGAGCCCCGGGTTGACAATTAATGAAATCAATTTAGAAACACTAAATTGACCAAACATTTTGGCGCCGTTGTCGAGGAAGTGAAAATTATGTAGCCAATTTAAAAAAAAAAAGGATAAAATAAAAAAAAAATTCAAGAAAGGAAAATTAATAACCTCTCAAAGTATGCTCTCCTCTTGCACCTAGAGTGAACTGGAGGATCATAAAAGAAAAAGTTATTGGTTTAATAATTCCTTGAGTATGCTCTCTTCTTGCACCTAGAGTGACCTTGAAGATCAGAAAGAGAATTATTACCCTAACTTGAAAGAAAATATAAAAATGACATGCATAGAGCAAGAGATTCTAGGGGAAGATTCTTAGCTGGAGCTAGAAGTTCGATTTTCACAACTCCATCTACTTCAAGAAATAGGCAAGAGACACCTTCATCATCTCCAACTCATACTCCTAGCTCTAGGATTCTTGGAATCCAAGAGGCAGTAGTAGACTCTCCCATACCACCTATTGAATCCGAAAGAGATTCTTTCTTTTCTTCCACAAGGGGACAAATTGTAATTGAAGAAATTGAATCACCCAAAGAAGAAGGAGAAATTCTTCCTCATTCACCCTTAGTAGAGGAACCAGAGAACTCTGAGGGCTCTGAAGAAACTACTATGGCAGAAGAAAGAGAAACTGGACTAGGAGGAGGTAGAGGTAGAGGAGGAGGAGGAAATAATGGAAGAGGTAGAGGAAATATAGGAGGAAATAGGAATGGAGACGATTCATTTGGATTTCCCATAGTCGATGATGATGACTCCCGAGCCACAATGAAAAACATTTCACCATCCGTCCTCCCAAACTTTCATGGGTCAAGAAATGATGACCCTGAGGCATTTCTATTTGAGTTTTAGGTCATATGTCGAACTTATGATTATATCGAAGACGCTCAAAAACTTAAACTGTTCCCTTCAACATTGAAAGGGCAGCATTGAAATGGTTCATGGGATTGCTCACTCAATCCATTAGGTCCTGGAATGATATGAAACAAACGTTTCTGGATAGGTATTTGGACTATTGTATGCCCACCAATCACAAGGATGAGGTATTCAAGATGGTACAAAAAGAAGATGTAAATTTAGAGGATTTACTTGAAAGATTCCAATATAATTTAAAAAGAGCAAAAATGAGCAACTTGGACGAGGAAACCTTAAAAGCCCTCCTATTAAAAGCCATTAGAGATGAATGGATAGACATTTTGAACATGATGGGAAAAGGAGACATATCTCAACTTCCACTTCATGATATAGCAGAACTATGTGT
>APFE030646325.1:3590-27868 GCA_000404065.3 Pinus taeda
ATGGACGCATCGTTGTATCTACCGTACTCCCTACGCTAGGATGACCTCCATTGATTTGGGATCAATGATACTGGTCTGGGACCAGTGGTAGGAGTTGTACCATACTATGACGCTGACTTCAGGTCGGTTGAGACTGGGCTGGGACCAGTGGTACATACTCCGAGACTGACTTCATGTCAGTGCAGTACTGGTCTGGGACTAATGAGAGTGGTACATACTATGACGCTAACTTCGGGTCGGTTGAGATTGGTCTGGGACTAGTGGTACACTCTCTGAGACTACGATACTCGTTTGGGACCAGTGGTAGGAGTTGTACCATACTATGACGCTGACTTCGGGTCGGTTGAGACTGGTCTGGAACCAGTGGTACATACTCCGAGACCGACTTCGTGTCAGTGTAGTACTGGTCTGGGACCAATGAGAGTGGTACATACTATGACGCTGACTTCGGGTCGGTTGAGACTGGTCTAGGACAAGTGGTACACTCTCTAGGACTGCGATACTAGTCTGGGACCAGTGGTAGGAGTGGTACTTACTATGAAGCTGACTTCGGGTCGGCTGAGACTGGTCTGGGACCAGTGGTATGCACTCTGAGACTGAGTTTGAGTCAGTGGAGGATGATACTCGTTTAGGACCAGTAGAGTTGTACTCACTATGACGCTGACTTCGGTTTGGTTGAGACTAGTCTTGGACCAGTGATACATACTCTGAGACTGACTTTGAGTCAGTATGATACATCCTCGATCATTTCTTCTTCTTCATAATTCGGACAAAAGCAGAGCAGAACATAACAATGCAAGAGCAGAGAAAAATAGAGCAAACCAGTACAGATCAGTACAGGGCAGAACAAGTGAAAGCGGATCAGGCAGAATTGAGCAGAGCAGGGCAAGGGTCAGGCTATACAGGGCAGTGCATTTGATGGATGAATAGTAACGACCGATAGACAGATTGCAGATGAAGTTCTCCATGGTTGAGAGGGAGTGTTAAAATTGGCAACCAGGGAAAAACTTCATGTGGGTCATCTTATTCATGGGTGATAATATTTTTATTAGATTCCTCTCGTCAAGAGGTTTAGGATTGATATAAAGATCATCTGATTCCGATAAGTATTCATGGAGATATGAATTTGTTTTCATTATGGAATTATTATCAAGCCGACCTACAACTCATGTAGGCTCAGAAGCCCAACAGTCGCATCTATCCACCCACCAATGTTGTGTATAAATATAAGAGGAATTTTCCTCATTTGGACTCACTCATCTCATCACATCTCTCTCTCTCTACTACGCAGATATGAGTCTCTTCTCTACTGCACTGAAATGGGTCTCTCTCTCTCACACGTTTGAAGCCGGAAACTGCTGAAACTGAAACTGCAACTGCAGAAGTAAAGATTGAATTGCGAGGCCAAGAATATCTCCTCTCTGGAATTGCACTGTAGTTTCATCTGAACCTCCTCTGAAATCCACAACTTCTAGTGGTGGAATCAAGTCAATCCGATGAATGCTTTGCAAGATATCGACTGCCCTAGTTTGAAGCCGGAAACTGTTGAAACTGAAGCTACAACTGCAGAAGTAAAGATTGACTTGCGAGGCCTAGAATATCTCCTCTTTGGAATTGTGTTGTAGGTTCATCTGAACCTCCTCTAAAAACTGTAACTTCTGGTGGTGGAATGAAGTCAATCCGATGAACGGTTTGCAAGATATCAACTGCCCTAGTTTGAAGCCGAAAACTGTTGAAATTGAAGCTGCAACTGCAGAAGTAAAGATTGACCTGCGTGGCCTAGAAGATCTCCTCATATAAATTGCGTTGTAGGTTCATATGAACCTCCTCTGGAAGGCAAAATTTTTGGTGGTGGAATGAAGTCAATCCGACGATCGGTTTGTGAGATATCGTCTGCCCTAGTTTGATAATGAAGTCGCTAATGTTGATGCTGCTGATCTAGGGTTTGCTACTGCTGATATGAATCATATTCATTGTACTATTTCTCTCTGCTGAATTATTGAAGATAAAAGAAGATTTTGATCAAAGGGTTTCCCCACACATTGTGGGGTTTGTCCCTGGTTAGCCGCCACATCTTGTGTCTCTTGTCTTGGCTTGTTTTCTGTCGATCGTTTAATGTTCTATCTGCACTTTACTTTATCTACATGTGATTGCTAATCGGTGGAATATAATAAGAAAAAGAAGTAGACTGTTATAAGCATAGAACATACCATAACTTAACAACATGTATTCTTTATCTCTTTAATCGAAAACCAAGTCCAACCATCAATGTATATGATTATCATTGAATTTGTAGCATACCCTTTTCCTAGTATTTCTCTGAATCTATCTGATGGGATTCTCACCGATCATATCATATCAAGAAGTTCCATGCTAGGGTTCCATTGTGGTAGGGCTTTACCATATCCAAGGCCACTTCGAGTGTTTCTCACAAACCCTAACTTCTATTGTAAGAACAAGGGTTTCCTTTAAACCCTAACATTCTTTTAGGTCTCTGCCATCTTCATCTCTTTCAAACTACTTGATCCATTAGCATTTTCACAGGAGTGATGTCAATGAATTTTCTTCACCCAAACTCTAATATCATGTTAATTTTTAGGGCTAGATTG
The DNA here is from genome assembly GCA_000404065.3 of Pinus taeda. Taxonomy (NCBI): domain Eukaryota; kingdom Viridiplantae; phylum Streptophyta; class Pinopsida; order Pinales; family Pinaceae; genus Pinus; species Pinus taeda. The sequence continues at coordinate 6,200 of APFE030646325.1, forward strand.
TTCTCTGCTAAAGATAATTGTAATTTCAAACTTTTTCATCATTATTACATTCACCCCATAACATCATAACAAGATTTGCAACTATGTAGTGAGAACAATAAAATCAATGAAACAAAACAATATAGAACAACAAAATAAAAGCATGCACAAATAGAGACACCATGATTTAGGTTAGAGAACAGGGAAAAACCCCACAAGGGGGAAAACCCAACCATATTCTTCTTCTATTATATGTTCATCAAATGTTTAGCTAAGATACAAAGTACAATGAGATATAATAATTACATAAGGATTTCTAAATCCAAACCAAGTCAGTTCATAACCTCGTTTGTGAACTGAGTGAAATGAATCCAAGAGACTTGCTATTATATAACTATCATATACAATATCACATCTGCCATAAAGACATTGTTACATATGACACTCATCATGTTATCACTATCATCAAGTATCAAGGTCACTGACATCAAGTACCATAAGCAAGATCATTGACATTATGGAGCAAGATCACTATAAATCACAATCATCATATAACATAATAACAAGGTAACTATAATCGTGGATCATGGTCACTATCATGTCATTTGTTAAGGTCATTTCCATATAACTAGGTTAACATTATTGTCATCATAAGTGTCTTCTATCAAACTTATTGGTCATGCACCATTGTCATAAAGGGATTGTTATATAAGGACTTAACCATATATTTCAGTCACAAGTAAAATTATATAATACTATACATTACAATAATCTCTTTCATACATTATAGATAACCTTGGAGGATTAGGGCATATGAAGAATGCTTAAGAAAGCTGCAAGAATCTCCTCGCAAGACACTTCACTAATTCCTTCAGAAAGGGTTGAGGTAGTCATATGAGATGTCATAGAGGGTTGAATGTAACACTAAGGTAGCTGCAATGACTCCACAAAAATATACTTCTTGTAGCCACATTGAATCCAATGTGATCGAAAAACACGATGCACAAAGAACCGTTGCTATGAGCCACTATAGAATAGAGTGTAGATAGTGAGTGATATGAGCCATAAATCAATGCATGACCATTGTATGATTGAGCCATAGAGAAAGTCATGACCATTGAGAGTATATAAGAGATTTCATCGATACTACTTATAAGATCAAAGCCATTACGTAGTGATGCCTACATTGTATAATAAATATGATGCCTCTGATATCATTAATGCGATGCCTCTATTCTAATTAAATCTGATGCCAAATTTGATGCCTTTGTTGTGTGGTGAGCACCAGTATTGCAGCAATAATGTCGCAACTCCTAGGGCTTCCTACTTTACTTTTATCAACCTGGTGGTTCGTAACAAACTTAGAAGTGACGGTGTTGTATGCACAAGTACTAGCTCTTACTGCAAGTTGTCACTTGGTCAGCTGGCGCAAGATCACTAGGAGATTAAGCCAACTTCTATGAATTCTTAGAAGAAGCTTTTAACTGTGATGAAAGAAAGCTAACTCTACGGAGGCTATTATATTTGCAAAAAGGGAAGGAAAACTGAAATGAAACGCAAACCCTAATTTATCCAACTAACCCTACTTTTGCAGAAAAAGAGATAGAAACTAATGTGATGAGTGCCATTCCCTAATGAAAAAGGTAAATTACATTTATTCAAGCTACTTCTGAAAAGAAATGAGAAGAAAACATCTTTTTGTGCTTTTGAGTGTTTTTATGTGAAATTATTATGCTTGTAATTTATCTGGTTGTGATTGTGCAGAGGTTTGGTGGCGAAGGAAGATGGACTTGGTTTTTGCAGAGGTGGAGGAAGGTGTGGAGAGGTCCAAAGAAGCCCCTAGTACCCTTCTGAAGGCTTCCATTGCAATCGGATTTCAAAAAACCACTTACAGGGAATTCTACAGGAGGCTGTAGGGGATCTACAGGAGGATCTATAGGAGGAGGCCGAGAGCTATTTTGGGAGGTTTTGAAGGTGGAAAAATGATTGGAAAGGGTAACTAAAGACTAGAGAGGTGTGTTAAGGTGTCTATAGCTTGTCAAGGAAGATCAAGAAAGAAGAGGATGGTTGGATTTGTTCAAATGGCAAGAGGGAAGCTTATGGAGAAAAATGCGGAAATTAGGGCAGATTGGTGAAATGTTGCGAATGACTTGGGAAATCTGTGGGAAGTGAGCTGGTGCTGGCTGTTTTATGGATGTGTGGTGAGCTGAGGTGCCCTACAAGAGATATGCACATCTACTTACGAAAACTGATCAAAGAAAGGACTAACTATACCATGAAAACAAAACTTTTTCTAGCTTGACCTAATTTCTGACCTACAAACAGAAAATGTTGTACAGTAACCTTTGAACAAAAAGCATGTAGAGAGATCTATTGTAAAATAACATGAAATGATCTAGGCAACTGAATCTAAAGCAATACATTAATCTTTCCAAATCAAGTCATCACACTAGAAATTGCATGGGAGAGCAAAAATGTGTTTTTGGTGGCAGCAGTGGTGCCTTGACCTCGAATCACAGTCCCAGAAAGGGAGAAAGGATATCAAGGCCTGCTGTTGGCCTTTTTGAATCTTAGTCCATCACTACATTAACCTACTTGAGCAACTGAAACAAAAATAGCTATGCAAACCATCAAACAAAGTAAAAACATATAAGTACAAAGGAGGAGGTGTTCGGTAGATTGGGTTGGGCCCTAACCCAAGAGCTTCAGCCCTCTGAAAGAGATCAGTGTTGGCTCAAAAATTATTTCATCTTCATTATCAAAAGGAATAGTCACATTACATAAATTGTTCTCAAAAAGAAGCTCGAAAATAAGCTGAACAAGTGCGCACAAAGGTGTGAAAAATCTACTAATGACTAGCTAACCTACAGAGGCTCTAAGCCCCCTTATTTATACAAATGGAGTCCTCCAATAGTCCTCCTAAAATCAAGGAGCTCAGCTTCCCAGAACTAGAGATAAACAACAGTCCTTCTTTACTTGCTTGGCTGCCCCTTGGATGCATCAAGGTGGACCTTTGTGCTTCGAGTCATTGATGGAAGATTCAAGGAAAGGGGTCATAAATGAAGGATACACCCCCTTTACAAATCCTCTTCCCTATTTTTCTCGAGTATTTGCTGCCATTTGCTCATAAATCCCTTGACTTTGTCCAAAATTGACCAAAAATTCTGCATAAAGCACACATTAGACTACATGGCAAAATGACTAACCCAATTCACTCTATTAGCATAAATATATTCAAAATCATGCCATAAGAAAATGAGAATGGCGGATTAAGTCGAATTAAGAGGCAAAATGAGCCCATATAATTACCCATTTCTGGGGCTCATCATCACCCCCCTACTGAATGGGTTGCTCATCCTCTGAGAAACTAGTCTAACTCTTCATCCTTGATGGCTCTGATAGATTCCCTGACATCCCATGCTTCTGATGTGATATCTTCCTCTTTATCATGGAATACCGCCTTTCTATCCACCTCTTCTTAATGTTTCTATTCTTCCTCCTCTTTTACTCCTTCCAGCAGTCCTACCAGTAGCAAAGGACTGAATTTGAGGTCAATCCAATTAGCCTTCAAACTTTGCAATGAGTGCTTATATAATGGCACTCTCCTCATGGCTTCCCTCATCCTGTTTGGGGAATGATACTACCCGATCTGTAGGCTATGTGGCAATGTGTTCCACCTTCTCATGCAAGCATGAATGCAATCATCTCCAAACAATCTCTCCATGTCCTTGAAATGTGCAATAGCCTGAGCCTGCTTATCAACATAATTAAGGACACTTTGAGGATTATTTGCATGGTGTTGGTGGGCATAGATGAGAGCCATGGGGTCTACTGGTTCTGCTCTAACGATCAGGGGTTCATTCAACTCTTTTGCCATCATTTTTTGGATTTCTGCTACCCTTTTCTCTTCATGGCTCATCCAAGATGCCATGGCCATTAGCTGCAAGTCTCCTAACACAGCATTGGGATCCCATAGGTTCATATCAGTAAGTGCCATGTTGTGGAAGTAAAACTACACTAGCTTCACTTTGTCCTCAGCTGAACTGTGATCACATAGATTCATGAATTGGCCATAATCTTGAAAAGGTATTGTGCCCCTCTGGGCCAGTGCCTTGATCTGAAATTGGAGCCACTCATCCTTGAGGTACACTGCATATGATCTGGTTGGCTCCCTGCACTGTAATGCCTCCATAGCCTAGCTGGCCATGCAGGCTAATTGGGCTTCCCTTTCTTGTAGCTACCTTCTTAAGATCAACACCTCATTTTCTGCCTGGGATTCCCTTTCTTGTTGTGGTCTTATTAATGTCTCATTGTCTGCCTGGGGTTCCTCTTCCTGTTGTTGTCTTTTTAAGATTGATTGCTCATTTCCTCCATGGGGTTCCCTTTCATGCAACTGCTTCTTTAACATTTCATTTTCTGCCTCCAATTGAGCTCTTTTGATGCTTTCTATATGCCTGACCATGCTCAATTCTTTTCCCATTTCCCTCAATTTGTTTTCCATGTTCCCAATGTCTTCTACCCCTCTTAATTTTGCAATCTGCATCCATGTATGGGTCCTTACTCTTTCCTTTTCCAAATCAAAGAAGAGAGGGACTGCAAACTTTTGTGGGATGATTTCCCCCCCTTCCATAAGGTTGTAGTAAGAGCCTAAGTTACGCTGAGGTCCAGGCTCTGGTATGTCTTTTGCCTTGTCTTCCTCCTTGGTCTGTTCTTCTACCTTCTTTTCAAGTTTTTAATTCTCTTGGAGCTTTGTCAATGTCTCCTGTAGAGAGGTTTGCACCACCTGTAGGACTGTTTTAGAGTCCATAAGTTTGATCCTTTCTTTCCAAGTAGAGGTCTTAGGGCTTCCTCTTTCGTAAGTGATGGGGGTTTTGGATGGATATTCCTCCTTTTTTGCAGTAGGGACATCTTCAATGATCATCGGCTCCTTTGAAGGTGGCTAAGGCTTCCCTATCTTTATTCTGGTGCTCTTTCGAGCCTTGAAGTACATAGATGGTTGTCTCTTCCTTTTTCCTTTGGGCTTGGATGGAGTACTAAGTGCAGCAAGAATAGTTGCTGCCTCTCTTGCTAGACACTTCTTCTTGCTTTGCTTCTTCTTCTTCATCTGTTGTTTTTCCTGTTTCTGCTAGTTTTTCTTCTGCTTTCTCTGATCTTGTTTGCTCCTCCGCTTGCTTAGTTTCTTCTTTTCCTGTGGCAACCTTTTTCTGCACTATCTTAGGCTTCTTCCTTTTAGTTCTTGGCCTCTTCTTTTTCTCTGTTGTGGTTTTACCCTTTTCTTCTTTTGATTCTTTCCTCTTCTCTGATCTAGGCTCATCTTTGGTGGTGTCATGTTTCTCCTCTCCTATCTGGTTTTCTTCTTTTTTTGTGTGGGGTTACTCTTCTTCCAATTGATTGTTCTGTTCTTCCTCATGGATTTCCTTCTCAGCTTCCCCTTTTTGTACCTCTTCTTCACTTTCAGATGGACTAAGGTCATAGGTGAGAGTTTTTATATCATCTTCTTTAGTCATGTTTCTGAAAATATCCTAGGCTATGGGGATTGTGAAAGTGTGGAGGGCATCCTCCACCAGCAATTTAATGAGCACATGGTGAGCCAATTGGTCCGGAACCCCTACCTTCAATTTGGTGATAGCTTCTATTAAGGATTGGAGGAGAAAATATGGAATACTAAGTTTTCTGGATGCAAGAAGGTCCATACCATATCTTAGTTCATGTAACAGTCTAAAATGGTACCCATAAACTATGTTGTATCTTCCTTCACAGGAGAAGTATTTCATTATTTGATAATTGACCTCATTCCACAGGTAAGGTATACTTGTTCTCCTGATGCCATTATTGTCCTCCACAGGATGTTCATTAGGCTGGAAAAAGGTCTTCTTAGCAACTTGACCCGGTGGTTTTTCTTCCTTTCTCCAGGGTAGTCCAAGTGGGGGACTAGTAATCCTACTGATGAACTCTGGGGTGATTTCTATAGTTAGACCCTTGAAACTGACAGTGGCATGGGTTTTTGAGTGAGGTTTTAAAGACAATAAAAATTCCTTTGTGACTTCCTCATCATACCCATGAAATTTTTCAAAGAAAGGCATCCAATTTTCCATGGTAAAGAGGGCAACCACTTCTAGATGTTCATGCAGCTTGGTTGAATTCAGAGGCTCCTTCCTCATAAAACCCCCTGTCATGATGTTCAAAGATTGTTGGAATGTCTCAGGTGAGGAGGAAGGTAGCAAGTTTCAAACCTGAAAACAGAGGAACAGCTGAGTTTTTCTTTCTAGAACCAGAGAGAGAGTTTTTGTGTTCTTCCTTTTTAACAAAGACAAATTGCAGATTTCCTTCCTTTCAAACTCTGTTCTTAAACTTACATTACTTCTCAGTCTGTTGAGGGAAACAATATCTTAAAAAAATAGAGAGTATACAGAACAATGTTTTTTTCCCTTTCACAAAATACACAGACTACCCAATGCAAGTTCACTTTTTTTTACAGGCTTAATTTTCTAAAGTTGCATCATCTCTTTACAGAGGAGAATACCATGGAGGAGAAAGAGACCGTATTTCAGTGCAAAGAGTAAATAGAGAAACTGTATATATTTTTTTTAAAACATAGGCAGACTCTGTTCTCACTTTCCTTTCTTTTCAACTCAATACTTCACTTCGAATCCCACCACCTTTTGTATATATATGGAAATGCAGAGTGGGTTTTACTGAGCCTACCTCTTTCAACCCGAACTTGTCCTGAAATCCTGAGTTTTCCTCTGCGGTGCTGCTCACTGGCCTTCATGTAGAAAGGCTCTTGTAGGACTGTGTTTTCGCACCTGTAGAGATCAATAAGCGGAAGGGTTCTGAAACTGATAGAGAGCGACTGTTTCAAGGCCCTGGAGGTCGTAGGTAGCTCGTTGTAGTTGAGAGCACGATGATACAAATGAAAACGAGGGTGGTAAAGGCGGTCAACTATAGTCTACTTAAGCTTACGAGAGAGAGTTGCGGTGAGGAGATGAGGTGGCAGGAAGGGTACGTTATCCTCATTTGGACCATTGGTCCCTACTTCAGTGCCATTATGCAACTTCATGCCACCTGCCTGCAATCATTTCCATCATTCGCGTTTGGACGTCACCACTACTTGTTTTGAGATTCTTACGAGTTGACTAGACACACGTGTTGAGTGCACCCGCGGAGCGCTGTTTGAACTGGAGGAGAGTGGCTAATTAGCTGGCCATCGATCTCGTTTAATGGAAACCATCTCATTTGTCCATGCATTTTTTAAATTATACTCATGCAATAGAGGAACGGGTTTAGTCACTTACCTGTTAGTCGAGAATTGTGTGCTACCTTGTTGTTGCATGCTCATACTTTGGCGTTCTATCCATGGATTTCTGCTGTTGGCACCCGTGGCTTCTGAATTGATGGCTCGGCTACCTCGTACTGGTGATCTTCAATCAGGACTAGGCCCCTTGCATGTTTTATACATATGTGGCTGCACTGACCCTACCTCTGGAGCTCGATTTTTAAGGGGATCAACTGTTACAGGAATCCTGCAGGATTTCCTAAAACTGCTTCTCCCTCTAAAACTTTTGGCTAAGGCTTGAGCAGGGACTGGAGAGGTAGTTAAGGAAGGTTCTATCAGTCAAGGAAAAGCAATTGGTATGCACTAGGTAAGAGTTAAGTTAAGGATGCTTCTTGTTTATTCTTCATTTTCTTTTAAACAAAAGAAATAGGATTTATGTTTTCTGTGCAAGGAAGAAAGAAGCGAGTGGAAATGCAGTGGTGCAGGTATGGAATAGAGAGTTAGGAGGATGGATGGTGGTAGGGGGATCCACAGGTCTTTTGGACAAGTTTCTAGCCCTTTGATCATTTTCTTGACTTGATTCGAGCTCTCTATGATTCCTACAGGAGCCTCCTGTAGAATGCACAGAGCCTCCTGTAGGATGCATATTTTTCCAAAACAAGTGAGACCAGGAACTGGGAAAAGATAATAATGATGGAGAAATGGTCTATCAGACGTGTATTCAGCTTGGCCATGTCCCTTTTCCTTCTGTGGCCCTCCTGCAATTTGCAATGCATTCAAAAGAAGTTAATTTTCTGATACTGTTTCTTCTCTTTTTTCTTTTTTTTAGAGAGACAGTTAGGGCACCTCCAGGAGGTTTTCACCCTCACTGCCTGCCTTGGGCACCTCCAAGGGGAGGTTTTCACCCAGGGATCTTTTATTCTCCTCATTTTATTTTATTTTATTTTTTAGGGTATGGGTGGAGTGGAGGCAGAGACTTGCTCCACTACCAACGCTATTTTACTCAGATTCTCAATGAATTCTTGCTTGGAGAGGGGCTTCCTGTAGATTTTCAACCTATGCCCATTGAAAAGCATGGAGATGGCTTTTTCATCGATGATCCTAATCAGAACTGAACCATTGTCCTTCCATATTTCTACTCTGTACGGTCCCAGCATCTTGTCCTCAATTTTCCCTTGAAATATTTATACCTTGAATCATACAGCAGTGCCCAATCTCCTTCCTAGAATTGTTTCTATTTGAGGTAACTGTTATGCCATATTTTCCTTTGAAGCTGGACTACCTCTGAGTGGAGAAGGGCCTTCAATCTTTGTTCATCCAATCTATTTAGCTAGAGTAACCTTTCCTTTTGTGCATAGCTGAGATCTAGGTCCGCCTGAGATCTAGGTCCATCTGAGCTGCCATCCTTAGTTGTGTTATATTCAAATTCTATTGAAAGCAAAGCCTTCTTCCCATAGACCAGCTCATAGGGTGTGAACCCTGGGGTGGTCTTCCAGGTGGTATTATAGGCCCAGGTGGCCTCAACCAATCGATCTGCCCAATGTTTTCTACAGTTGCTCACTACCTTGGTCAAAATCCCTTCCAAAGCTTTGTTAGTGACTTCCACCTATCCATTTGCTTGCGGATGATAACGGGTGGAAGTTATGTGCTTAATTTTGTGATGTGTGAGTAGGTCTTCAATCAGATTGGAGGTAAACTGACTCCCTTGATCTGTGACTAATTCTCTTGGATATCCAAACTTTTAGAATATATTCTCTCTCAAAAACTCAGCTATTTTTTCTTTTGTTGTTGCCTTGATCACCTTTCTTTCTACCCATTTTTTCAGATAATCAGTGCACATGATGATGTAAGATTTCCGCTTTGAAGGAGGGTTAACGGGACCCACAACTTCCATGCCCCACTTCTCAAATGGCTCGAAAGTGACTTGAGGTTGTAGGGGCATCTCATTCCTTGGAGTAGGTTTCCCCATCCTTTGACACAGGTCACATTGGCTGATATATCTCCTTACATCTTGATGAAGAGTGGGCCAATAGTAACCTACTTGCAAGATTTTGAAGGCAGACCTCTTTGCTGCAAAATGGCTCCCACAGGGCCCATCATGACAGGTTAGGAGAATGTCAAAAACTTCCTCCTCCCTGACACATCTCCTCAAAACCTAATATGGGCCAAGTTTGAAGAGATTTCCCCCTATCCAAGTGAAAGGGGCACTTCTCCTCACGATCTTGCTCTTCTCTTTTGAGGACAGGTGTGGCGGGAATTGTCCAGAAACCAAGTAATTTGCTATATCAGCAAACCATGGAGAGAGTACTAAGATAGAAAATAGGTGTTCACCCAGCATTTGATCATCCACCATTCCTTCTTCACCTGCAGGCAGATCTATTCTAGACGAAAAAACAGCAGCAACATTTTCCTTACCCGACTTATCAACAATGGTTAAACCAAATTGCTGCAATAAAAGCAACCATCTAATAATGTGAGCATTTACATCTGCTTTGTTCATTAAATACCTAATTGCAGCATGATCAGTGTGTACAAATGTTTGATAGCCGGTGATGTAGTGTCTGAACTTATTTAGGGAATGGACTACAGCCAGGAGCTTCTTTTCGGTTATAGTGTAGTTTAATTCTACCTTCGACAATTTTTTACTTACAAAATATATGGCATAAGGCAGCTTCTAATCAACTTGCCCTAAGGCTGCTCCTAACGCTTTGTTCAAGGCATCTGTATGAATGTGGAAAGGTAGGGCCCAGTTTGGACCTCTCAAAATTGGGGCAGTCACCAGTTTACTTTTCAAGTTATCTATAGCTTCTTGACAGTTGTCAGTCCATATGAATTCAGCATCTTTTCCCAAAAGAGCAAACAATGGATAGGCTAGCTTACTGAAATCCTTAATGAATCTTTTATAATACCCTGCTAAGCCTAGGAAACTTCGAACATCTCTTACCTTTTGAGGAGGTGGAACACTTTGGATGATGTCAATTTTGTTGGGGTCCACCTGTAATCCTTGCTGAGAAATTGCATGACCTAGCACAATCCCTTCAGTCATCAGGAATTCACATTTTTTAGGACTGAGGGACAGATTCATTTCAATACACTTGTCCAAAACTTTTCCCAGGTTAGACAAAGCTTCCTGGAAGTTAGAACCATAAGGGGTAAAGTCATCCATATAGATTTCCACTACATCGTGAACCAGTTCAGCAAATATACTCAATACTGCTCTCTGGAAAGTGGTGGGAGCATTTCACAATCCAAAAGGAAGGACCCGATATGCAAAGGTACCCCAAGGACAAGTGAAAGTGCTCTTGTCTTGGTCTTCCGGGTTGATTTGGATCTGGTTGTACCCACTAAACCCATCGAGGAAGGAGAAAAACTTCTTCCCTGCCAGGCCATCTAAAACTTGATCTATGAAAGGCAAAGGAAAATGGTCCTTCTTGGTGGCCTTGTTTAATTCCTGATAATCGACACAGATTCTCCACTTCCCATTTTTCTTTGGCACTAGCACCAAGGAAAGATCCATTCACTGTCAGAGATGGGGTAGATGAATCCTACATCCAGTAACTTTTGCAGTTCTTCTTTGACAATGTCCTTAAGGGCTGGATTCATCCTCCTTTGAGGTTGCCTAATTGGTTTGCTATCTTCCTTAATGTAAATGTGATGAGTACAAACTTAAGTGTGCACTCCCTTCATCTCCTTATAGCTCCAAGCAAAAGCATCCAAGTGGTTTCTTAATAAGCTACACAGTTCTTTCTCCTGAGAGGTGGATAGGGATGAGTTGATTTTTAAGGTTCTTTCTAGGTCGAATTCCATATTCTTAACTCGGAGAGAGGTCGGGTTAGCCACATAGAGATCAACTAAAGGATTGGCTTGGGTTTCTTCCACCAGCTCTTCTAATGGCAACACACTGGGGGGTGGATTCTAAATCAAGTTTTCAATAAGATCATCCTCGGTTCGTCGCCTGCCCCCCATGGTAGCTTTCACTGCACACAGTGGTGCAGAATAAACTTCATCCTCATCTTCCTCCTCCAACCAGAGAGGTAAATCATGTTCTAACAAAGGTTGGGCATGAGGATATAGGACTAGCTGCTTGGACATATGCCCATTCTTGATTGTCATGTTCCCAGCTCGACAACTAATGTAGGCATCTACAGTAGCCAACCAAGGTCTTCCCAGGATGAGAGGATACCCAGTGAGCTTTTCCTTTAGTTGGAGAACCAGGAAATCAGCAGGGTACTCCCAAGAATTGATGGAGACCATTACATCTTCCACAATCCCTTCAGGGATCACGGTGGAGCGGTCTACTAACTGTAATACTATTGTGGTCTTTCTTAGGGAGCCCTGAAGGCTGAGCTTGAGCATAGTGTCCATGTTCATCACATTAATGGCAACCCCTAGATCAATCAGGGTATGGGGTATTATGGTGCCATTGATGTGGACATCGACTATAGGGATTCCAGGGTCTAGATATTTCGGACAGATTACCTGCCGCAACATCTGGTTGGAAAGTTGTCCTATGACATTAATAGTTGATGCATCTCTTCTGCGCCTATCTGGGTGCCTGAAGTACTTCTCCTTGATCATCTTGTTGTATATAGGCACATCCTTTATGGCTTGGAGAAGTGGTATCTTTACACTTAATTGTTTCAATTCTCCCAGAAGTTCAGTTTCTTCTGGGGTAGGTTGTGTCTTTCTGCATAATCTCTCAAGAAAGGGTGGAGTGGCTTTTGGTTCACTTTCCTCTTTTTCTTCCTCATCCTCCTTAGGGGGAGGCTCATTATCTGGGAAAACCTTCCCAGATCGTAGGTTAATCTCCTGAATCTCCACAGCATAGGTTGGGCATGATGGTTCCCCAATATATACCTGTTGGGCCTATCTATTATTCGGTTCGGGTTCGGTTGAGAAGGTATTTGGGGTTGCCTTGATGGAGCAAGATGAAATGGTTGTAGTTAAGCAGGTGGTGGAGGCAAAAGAGCGGGAGGAGATTTGTACTAGGGAGCAGCTGGTTGAGCATGGTATTGAGATGGTAATGACGAAGGAGGGGGTGTGTACCAGGAAGGATGAGCAGGGGGACCCCAAGAAGGCATGGAAGTGGCTTGATTGGGGTTGTAATATGTCTGGGATGTCCCTTACATTCCCTTCTAGTAAGGTTTGGGCCCATGTGGCCTCCTATGATTCATGAAATAGAGTGGTTCAGTGGCTCCTTTGGCCCCCTAGTATGCAGCTTTAATTCCAAGCAAGGAAGGGCACAGATTTGTAGAATGGTCTTCTTCATAGACTGAACACACTTCTATAGAGTTGAATGAACATTCGTTCCTAGGATGCCTTCTAGTGCACCTAGGACAAAAAATGGCCAAGGCCCTTTCTGCTTCTTCTTGTTTCCTTTTGATATGCAATGTATCATTTGCATGGCAAGAGTCTGCATCATCTCTCTCTTGAAATCTTCCAGCAGATTTCCAAATTCACCTCTAAGGGATGAACTGGATGAGGATGTATTGGCTAGGGGTTGACTTCCCCTACCTCTATTTTTGGCTGCCCTAGAATGGTTTCTAAATACAGTCTTTATGTCTTCATAAGGTAGTTGGTAGATGTCCCCCCCAGCCAGCAAATGGAGGGTATCTGGAAGGTCTTCCGGGACTCCTCTGAGCAGGACCAACTTCAGAGATTCGAGGTCAAGTGTGCATGTTAAGTTCCTATGATAATAGTGATTACCCCATTACTATTGTAGTTGTATCACTTATTAATATTGTTGTGCCCCTATTGTCCCCATATTTTTATTACTGTGCCCCATAGAATCCCCCTGTTGTTATTTTTGTGGCTTTATATTATTATTGTTAGGTCGGCTGGGTTATATTGTGACTCCTTAGACTCCTATATATAAAAAGGAGGTTTTATGATTTGAATCATCAAAGAATCATTCATTTGTGTAATCTAAAGGAGGTTTCCCCATCAAAGAGGCTAAATTCTAAGGCGTTGATCTATCTTTCCTATCTATTTGTGAGTTCGTTTCATAACATTTGGTGTCAGAGCTTTGGATTCTAGGGTTTCGCTGCTCCAAATAAGTCATCGTGGCATTTTCGCTATAACATTTTTTCTACGACATTTTAGAAGAAAAAAAAAAAAGCCCATTTGAGATGAAATCGCACTGAACCTCGGATCTAAATTTCAGAGCTTTTTACGCTATATTTGCGGAGATATGATCTGAGGAAGTTGGTCTTTTTGGAGACTCCTGAATTACATTCGAAGAGGTGACCTGAGGAAAATTGTCATAACTTTCTCTCTGAGCATCGGATTGAAATTTTGTAAGAAGGTACAGAAAGAGGATGGACTGTAGTTTCTTGTATATATTTTTCAATGCCAAAGTTTGAAGCAGTGACACGTGGCACTTCATACAAGTTCACTCTTCTGGAAAGGTCATTAATCAGGTCATCTTGTGAGATTGTGCATAACTCTTTCTTGGAGAATCCAATTTGGATCAAACTGGTGGAGTTGGAAATAGAACATAGAGGGCTACTACAGGTCGCAATTTTAGAATTGGATGATTCGAAATTACACAGATACATCAGATTCAACATCAAGCTCCTACAAAGTGAAAAAAGGTGTGTAGCTTTTTTAAATTTTTGCATAAGCTTGGTTTGAAAAATTAGTTTGAAGGAATACAAAGGGCATAGTAAAGCATTATTATCAGTAATTGATGCCTCAAGGAAAGAAAATGTAAACACCTAGTAAGCAACCTGAAAGCTCTAGCATGACTCATGAAGAAGAGGAAGAAATGCAACATGATATATCAAATTACGAGACCAAGTGCAACAAGTGTCACTTGCACAAAAAGTAACAGAATCTAAGATGAAAGATGTTGAAGCTAAGATGGATGGTTTAAAGAAAGGTGTAGAAGCTAAGATGGATTATTTAAAGAAAGGCATAGAAGCTAAGATGGATGGCATGGAAGCTAAGATGAATGGTATGGATGATAAGATGCAAGAATTGAAGATAAATATGAATAAGTTGCTACAAGAAATGGTCACTAATGGTGAAAGGGTAGTAAAGGAAACTCATGATGAGAACAAAAGAAATGTTAAATCATGATTCCATAGACTCTAATGTTGGATCGAAGACCCACCATATTCCAAAAATCAATATGAGGAAGCTTGATGGCAAGGATCTCGCAACATGGATATTACAGATGGAGCAATTTTTCGATCTCAATAATGTGCAACACACACAAAAGGTACGTATTGCAACTTTATATTTGGAACCAAATTAGTTTGTATGGTATCAATGGCTTTTCTCTCGCAAACAAATTATCACTTGGGCAATTTTTACAGAAGAATTGACAGCACACTATGAGGATACAAAAAGCAACACTTTTTTTAGCGAATTGATAAGTCTCAAAAAACAGGGTTCAATAATGGAGCACATTGAGGAGTTCCAAAAATTGAACATAAGGGTAAAAAATATTCCAGAAGAGCATAGGATTGATGCGTTCATAGGGACTTTAAATGATAATATCCAACATGATGTTCGCCTTTGGGAACCTGATTCATTAGAGAAGGCATTCAGGTTAGAAAGAAAAATGGAAAGCAAAATTATGGCAACTAGGAAGCATACCACTCACAACTATAAAGACGGAAGTGTTGTTGCCCCTAGTCTTCCACAACCTATAAGGTTGACACCACAACAATTGGAAGAAAAAAGAGAAAAAGGGCTTTGTTACAGTTGTGATAGAAAATACACTAAAGGTCATAAGTGTGCTGAGAAGAAATTATTCTACATAGATTATGAAGAGGAGAAGAAAAGGAGCAAGAAAGGTCAAAAGAAGAGGATATACTCTAGGAACAAAGCCTAGATGAAGAATGAATTAATCCAACCATATCTTGCAATGCATTGGCGGGAATTACCACTCCTCAAACCATCAAGATAGAAGGACAAAATCAAGAAGAAAAAGGTAATAGTGTTGATTGATTCAGGAAGCACCCACAATTTTATTCATTGTAGGGTAGCAAAAGAATTGAATTGCTTCCTATATCCAGCACCAGAGTGTCAAGTGATGATTGCAAATGGAGGAACAATAAATTGTTCGGGAAAGTGCCATAATATCAAGCTATCCATGGGAGAATATGTATTGACTAGCCCAATGCTTTCCATTCCAATGGGAGGTGTTGATGTTGTACTAGGAGTCCAATGGCTACAATCCTTGGGTACAATAGCTTTTAATTTTCAAGAACCTTTCATGAAATTTTCTGCGGAAGAAAGGAAGTCAAATTAAGGGGTATTGCAGGGAAACCGAGAAACATAATCAACTCTAACGGTATGACAAAGCTTCTAAAAAAGGAACAAATAGGTGTAATTGCACAATTATGTTCGCTAGATGTTTCCACATCGAAATCATCTATTTCTCCAGAACTCCAAAAAGTCTTGTACAATCATTCCAAGGTATTTGAGACTCCCAAAGGTCTCCCACCTATTCGTGATCATGATCATGCTATTCATTTGATTCCAGGAACTGTTTCTCCAAACATCAAGTCGTACAGATATCCCTATGCCCAAAAGAGTGAAATTGAACATATGGTTGTAGAAATTCTAGAGGCTGGTATAATTCAACCTAGTCAAAGTTCTTTCTCTACTCCAGTAGTATTGGTGCACAACAAGGATGGATCATGGCGCATGTGTCCGGATTATAGGGAGCTCAACAAGCTCACTATTAAAGATAAGTTTCCCATTCCTGTCATTGATGAATTATTGGATTAATTGCAAGGATCAATTTACTTCACCAAGCTAGATCTTCGTTCAGGATATCATCAAATCAAAATGAAGACTCAAGACATCTTGAAAATAGCATTTAGAACTCATGAGGATCACTATGAGTTTTTGGTCATGCCTTTTGGCCTTACCAATGCACCTTCTACAGTTCAAGGTTTGATGAATTCCATTTTCAAACCCTTCCTTAGAAAATGTGTGTTAGTATTTTTTGATGATATAATAATCTACAACAAGTCTTGGAAGGATCATGTTGAACACGTTGACAGGGTGCTACAACTATTGGAGGAGAAACAATTATATTCAAAAAGATCTAGATGTTTCTTTGGAGCATAAGAGGTGGAATATATAGGTCATATTGTATCTCATGAAGGAGTTAAGGTAAACCCTAGCAAAATTAAATTCATTAAGGAATGGGAAATCCCCACATCCATAAAGCATTTGCGAGGATTTCTCAAGTTGACAGGGTATTATCACAAGTTTGTTAAGAATTATGGGAAAATAGAAACACCTCTAACAACATTGTTGAAGAAAGTTGCATTTTCATGGACTCCAGAAGCAACAAAGGCCTTCGAATATCTTAAAGAGGCAATGTGCCAAGAACCAGTCTTAGCTACAACAAACTTCACAAAAACCTTTATTGTGGAATGTGATGCTTCTGGAAATGGAATTGGTGTTGTTTTAATGCAAGATGAAAGACCCATTTCTTTTGAAAATCATCTAATCAAGGGAAAGTATTTACACAAAGCTATTTATGAGAAGGAAATGTTGGCAATTCTACATTCACTTAAGAAATGGTGACCCTACCTAATGGGAAGACACTTCAAGGTAAAAACGGATCATGATAGCCTTAAATACCTTTTAGAACAAAGATTATCCTCTGAAGAGCAACAAAAGTGGGTCACAAAGATGTCGGGTTATGAATTTGAAATCATCTACAAAAAAAGGAAGCAAAATGTGGTGGCAGATGCACTCTCAAGAAAGGATGAGGATGTGGAAGCATTGTTGTGCCTATTATCCAACCAGATTGGATAAACGAAGCAAGGGAGGAATGGAAGAATGACGAAGAAGTGTGGGATCTTATTCGAAAGTTACAACAAGATTCCAGTACATCTGATACATTTAGCTGGAAAAATGATTTGTTATGGTACAAAGATCGCTTATACCTCTGTAAGAATTCCCAACTCAAACAAAATATTCTTCTGGAATTACACACTTCTCCCTTAGGAGGGCACTTAGGCTTTTTAAAAACTTACCACGGGATTAAGAAGGAATTTTTTTGGGATGGCCTTAAATCGGATATTCAAAATTTTGTGGCAGAATGTTTGGTATGCCAACAAAATAAAGCTGAAACAAATAAGACACCAGGTCTATTACAACCTTTATCCATTCCAAGCCAACATTGGGAGGAGGTTTCAATGGATTTTATCACAGGTTTACCCAAGTCTAAGGGAAAGAGTGTGATCATGGTGGTAGTTGACATACTTACCAAGTATGCACACTTTTGTGCATTATCGCGTCCATTTAAAGACAATGCAGTTTCTACGGCATTTATGGAAACAATTCAAAAGCTACATGGAAACCCAAAGATTATTGTAAGTGACAGAGATCCCATTTTTACAGGAAATTTTTGGACAAAATTATTTCTTGCTTGGTACTCAATTAGCTCATAGCTCATCCCGGATCTGGGTGGCAGTTACGTTTGCACGGCTCTCCATGCAATCAGTTAATACCCAGTACTGCCAGCTGTAGAGCAGCGTGGCCTCCCGGGAAGTTAACTCATGTGAGCGCAGGTTGGCAATTAAGGAAAGATTGTGAAGGGGATTTGCATTTATACACTGCATCATTCGATGCAACATTCTTCCTGTTATAACCATGCCGATCCACGGCTTTCTCACCCTGCTCTGTGCTCTAAGGTGCGGCCATCCTGTAAGGTTGACAGAAGCGAGGGATGATGGAGTAATTCCAAGGCATCGCCGCAAGCTCACAGACATTTCTCTCAAGGGTAATCCTTTCCCTGTTTTGACTTTCTGCACTTTGTTTATGTCGGTTATCTTCGTGGTTTTCTTGGTCGTTAACTTGGAGCTGCTGGTCGATACCTCGGTCTTGTTAGTCGATATCCTGGTTAAGCATACCTCAGTCTTGTTAGTCGATAGCCTGGTTAAGCATACCTGTCTATGTCCTGGTAGTCATACTGCTCATCATCCTTTAAAGAATTCCCTTTGTTCTAGCATAATGGTCCGCTCCAGGAAAAGACAACGTTCTGGGGGACGCCGTGACAACCGTCTGCATCCTCCAGCGGGTTTTGCCCTGGAAACTGCTGCGGAACCGCTCAGTCCCTCCCCTGCTCATGAAGCTGGACCGTCTGCTAGCTCTGGTAGGAAACCCAGGCCCAATAGTGCTTTTCAAACAACGCACTTTAAGTTCCAGAGTAACCTGCACAGGCCCCTGGTAACAGCTCACATCATCCTTATTCTCTTAGAGGGGGGAAACCTGGTCACCCCCTTGACTTGCATTGCCCCTGAGCCCTCTCCTGGCAGTGACAATTCCTTGGACAGCGATAGCAAGGATAATTGGGTCAAAGAAAAGGATGAAAGGAGGCTTTTCTCAAAAATCTCCCTCCTCTGGATGACACAGGGCCTGCTGCTGAGGATAAAATTCATGGCGAAGCGGAACATGCCATCACCATTCCTGACATCGATTTGAGCGGCAACGAAGGTCTTAAGGATGGCGACACTGCTCAGGACGAGAAGAAAAATAATGACCCAGCACAAGAGAAGTAGCAACTTCTGGGACAGTCTCTCTGGTTTTGGCTCAGGTCTCAGAATTATGGTCGGTTCTTTTGTGCATTTGTCTTACTGGTCTGTAGCTCCCAGATGGGATTATGATAACTCTTTTTTAGCCGAGTCGCATGGTTTTTTGTGTTTTTGGACAGACTCAGATTCTCTTCTGGCCGATGTTTGTTCCTCTCTATGTATGATTTCTGGTATCATGGACTCTCTCACTGCTTGCCCCAGCTTATGTCTGTAATGGGGCAGCTTTGTTTTGTCGAGTGTTGTAATGCCTCACTCATATGTAAAAATATTTTGTGTTTCAGTTAATAGAAGTTAGTATTTGCACAGAAAAAAAAAATTAGCTCATAGCTCATCTTATCATCCGCAATCTAATCGGAAAACGGAGATAGTAAACAAATGTTTGGAAGGATATATTCCTTGCTTTGTATCTGATAAACTGACACAATGGGTCAAATGGTTGCCTCTAGCTGAATGGTGGTATAACACTTCCTTCCATACTTCAACAAAAATGACCCATTTATGGCACTTTATGGATATCAGCCACCATCCATCACATCATATTTAAGAGAAAATTCTAAGGTTCAAGCAGTGCAACATCACATCAAGCATCAACAAGAAGTTCTCCAACTCTTAAAGGATAACCTCGTATTGGTGCAGAATAGAATGAAACAACAGGTAGATCAACATCACAATTAAAGAAGTTTTGATGTAGGTGATTGGGTATTCCTACGGCTACAACCATATAAACAAATGTCCCTTAACCAAGCTAAGAAAGATATCAAATTGTCACCAAAGTATTATGGTCCGTACAAGGTGTTGCAAAATATTGGTACTATGGCATACAAATTGGAGCTTCCTACAGCTTCTCGAGTGCATCCAGTTTTCCATGTTTCATGTTTAAAGAAGGTTATAGGCGACAAGATCCCAGTTTAAACAATATTGCCAAAACTTGACGAGGAAGGAAAAATTATATTGGAACCAGAAGCAGTCATAGAAACAAGAACTCGACAACTATGAAATCGATCCATTTCAGAGTATCTCATCAAGTGGAAGAACTTATCCGCTGAAGATTACACATGGGAGGATGAGAATTTTATACAGAAGCATCCAGAATTACTCAAGCATTGATGACAACACTTTTTTGAAGGAGAGGAGCATGTTAGGTCCCTATAATACTAGTGATTCCCCCATTAATATTGTAGTTGTATCCCTTATTAATATTTTTTTGCCCCTATTGTCCCCATACTGTTATTATTGTGCCCCATAGAATCTCTCTATGGTTATTTTTGTGCCTTTATATTATTATTGTTAGGTCGGCTTGATTATATTGTGACTCCTTAGACTCCTATATATAGAAAGGATGTTTTGTCATTTAAATCATCCAAGAATTATTCATTTGTCTAATGTAAAGGAGGTTTCCCCCTCGAAGAGGCTAAATTCTAAGACGTTCAACTATCTTTTCTATCTTTTTGTGAGCTGATTTCATAACATTTGGTATTAGAGCTTTGGATTCTAGGGTTTCGCTGCTCCAAATAGGTCATCGTGGAATTTTTGCTATAACATTTTTTTTGTGATGTTTCAAAAGAGAAAAAAAAAAACCCATTCGAGGCAAAATTGTACTGAACCTCGGGTCCAAAATTTAAAGCTATTCGCACTATTGCAGAGATATAATCTGAGGAAGTTGGTCTTTTTGCAGACTCTTGAATTACATTCCAAACAGATGACCTGCGGAAAATCATCATAACTTTCTCTCTAAGCATCGGATTGAAATTTTGTAAGATACAGAAAGAGGGCAGACTGCAATTTCGCATATATATTTTTTAGAGCCAAAGGTTGAAACAGTGACATGTGGCACTTCATACAATTTTGCTCTTCTGGAAAGGTCTATAATCAGGTCATCTTAGGAGATTGCGTATAACTCTTCCTTGGAGAATCCAATTTGGATCAGATTGGTGGCATTGGAAATAGGACACAAAGGACTACTACAGGTCACAATTTCAGAACTATATGATCTTAAATTACAGAGATACATCAGATTCAATATCAAGCTCCTACAAAGTGAAAAAAGGTGTGTAGTTTTTTTTAAATTTTTGCGTAAGCTTGGTTTGAAAAATTAGTTTGAAGAAATTCAAAGGGCATAGTAAAGCATTATTATCAGTAATTGATGCCCCGAGGAAAGAAATGAAAACACCTAGAAAGCAACCTGAAAGCTCTAGCATGACTCATGAAGAAGAGGAAGAAATGCAACATGATATATCAAAATTACGAGACCAAGTGCAAAAAGTATCACTTGCACAAAAAGATGTAGAAGCTAAGATGGATGGTTTAAAGAAAGGCATGGAAGCTAAGATGAATGGCATGGATGATAAAATGGATGGCATGGATGATAAGATGGAAAAATTGAAGATAAAATTGAATAAGTTGTTGCAATTAATGGTCACTAATGGTGAAAGGGTAGTAAAGGAAACTCATGATGAGAACAAAAGAAATGTTAATCATGGTTCCATAGACTCTAGTGTTTGATCGAAGACCCACCATATTCCAAAAATCAATATGAGGAAGTTTGATGGCAAGGATCCCGCAACATGGATATTACAGATGGATAAATTTTTCGATCTCAATAATGTGCAAAACACACAAAAGGTACGTATTGCAACTTTATATTTGAAACCAAATCAATTTGTATGGTATCAATGGTTTTTCTCTCGTAAACAAATTATCACTTGGGCAATTTTTACGGAAGAATTGATAGCACATTATAATGATACAAAAAGCAACACTTTTTTTAGCCAATTGATAAGTCTCAAACAAAAGGGTTCAATAATGGAGCACATTGAGGAGTTCCAAAAATTGAACATAAGGGTAAAA
>APFE030646326.1:0-17894 GCA_000404065.3 Pinus taeda
ATGGATGCCTTAACACATGAGTATTCCATAATAGATTATGCAAGTAATACAATAGAGAGGAAGTGTTTTGAAACATACATGTAGGCCAAGGTTTCAATGGTTGTGAAATTGGTGCAGCTTCTCCATCTCTAGGAAATGTTGTTTTCATCCTAGGTGGGAAAGAGAAACTATCCATGGGATGCTCCTTTTTGCATTGAGGAAAAATCACTTCTTCAAATTTTGCTTGACTTTTCTTAACCTGCAAAACGTGCAATTGTGAATTTAGAGAACTAATAAAATCAACTTTAAAATGTTCAAATAAATCATTGATTTAATCTCTTATATCTCCTCTTCTTATAGCCGGTTTGGAAAGGAAATAAGAAAATTCTCTAGAATTCTTACCAGCCTTGGATATTCCTCTTGAATACCTTATGCATAAATCACAAACATCATCATATGATAGCTGAAAAACGTCACATTTTCCTATCAGATTTAAGATTTCTAAAATTTCATCTTTGATTCCTTTAAGAATGAGTGTTTTTAAGATCTCTTTTTCCATATGCTTATGTTTTGATTTTTTAAGGTTGTATTTAAATCGCTCCAAATAGTCCTCCAAGCTTTCATCTTCCCCTTGTATCATACTTAAAATATCTTCATTGGCCTTCCAATAGTCTTGGTACTTCTCCTAGAATAAATTCTTCATGTCCTCCCATGTTTTGATGCAGTTCCCACAAAGGCTCATGAACCATCGGAGAGCTGCTCCTTTTAGAGTAAGAGGAAACACTTTCAACATTTGATCATTAGTACAATAATCATATCTTCTACAACGTACTTCAAACTCAAATAAGAATGTATCTGGGTCCTCATTATCCAAACCATGAAAATTTGGTAGAGAAGATGGAGGAATTATATGCATTTGTGGCACTCCTAGATCGCTGATAGGGAATTCCAAAGTAACAAAGTGAGCCATTTCTTACCATAATAGAATATGTTCTTCATGTGCTGCTTTGAGGTTCTTCCTTCAGATATTCTTGTTAATTTGTTAGTGGAATGGCTGGCACTTACATCACCACTTGAGTTAAATGATAATATTTCTTCAAATTTCTACCTTTTTCTTCCTAGTTATTTATAAAAAAAACAATTTGAAAGGAAATCTAAAGATCAAGACTTGGAGCAGGGTGTCAAAAGACCCTTCCCTCCCTAGGACAAGAAACCAAACAAGAAAAGAATGCACACAAGGAAACCTAAAGATCAGGACCTGGAGCAGGGTGTCAAAGGACCATTCCCTTCCTAGGACGAGAGATTAGTTTTCCCAAAATCAAAACAAACAAAAATGCAAGAAAAATTTAAGCTCAGGACCTGGAGCAAGGCGTCAAAAGACCATTCGCTCCCTAGGACAAGAGATTGGGCCTAAAGATAAAAACGGAAAAAAAAAAAATGACTACGTTCGGGACTTGGAGCAGAGTGAGAAAACTCCTCTCCCTAGAACGAGAGATTGACCCTCTGGTCGATACAGATCGTGTCTTGCACCTTGTTAGCCTTCCCCGGCAATGGCGCCAAAATGTTGGTGTCCGAGTATGAACAAATTATTCAATCATGTTTCCTACATTAATTCATCAATCCGGGTGCATACACTTTTCAAGGTAACATGCAATGTATATGCAGGAGCAAGGTTACAATCTTGCATTGACCAAGGGTTCGTGACTCAGAAATTAAAGCATCGTTGTAATAGTAATGGAAATTAAATTGCAGAAAGAAAAGCATTCACAACAATCTATGGAAATCTGTAACAACAATAAAGAAAATACAAGTAAAACAATATACATAAAAATGACACAAGCACAACACCTGATAAGAAGAGTGGGTAGGGCTGTGCTTAACTCACATATTGAGAAAAATATCAGAAGGCTGGAAATTTCATTAACAAGAG
This sequence comes from Pinus taeda, assembly GCA_000404065.3. Taxonomy (NCBI): domain Eukaryota; kingdom Viridiplantae; phylum Streptophyta; class Pinopsida; order Pinales; family Pinaceae; genus Pinus; species Pinus taeda. The sequence continues at coordinate 1,910 of APFE030646326.1, forward strand.
TTTCACTGTTACAAGGCTCAATTCTTACATTAGCTAGCTTCCCCCTCTCTCTGAATTGTGTCTTTTAAATATACAAACATCCAAATGAAACTTGCAACAAACTGATCTCAATATTAAAGATGAGATCTGAGAGATCTTTCCATCATGATTCAGTTGGAACAAGTCGAATTTGATTATTACAATTGGGCAATTTTGGAAAACGATCGCAACAGTAAATATGCAAATATATCCTTCGAAGAACCTTGATTTCATCCCAATACAAACTGAATTTCTAAAAACTGCTAATTGGGAAACTGATTTGGTCCGTTATGAACAAAACTCATGTCTCGCATTTTCCATATTCACTTTCATTTGCCCAAAACATCCAACGCAAAACTATCACTTCTTATGCCAGCAAATTCCTGAGTTGGAATATTTAATTATCTGTTGAAGACCAAATCTGCAATCTGGAAGAGATCTTGGAGGCTAAAATCATGAGTGAGGTTATAACGAATGAATAAACCAAAATCATGCATAATAATCATTAATTATTAAAAATAAATGAGATCAGATATTATTTATTTACAAGAGCATAAATGATTATGAAATGGAATTATATAATAAATTATGGTAAATAATGTGATAAAAGAATATTAGAAATGGATGAAATGAATGTTAAGAAGTGGTAATGATAATGCCAAATTAAGAGCCCAATAATTATTTCTTTTAGAGTGGTTTGGATTGGATTTAAAAGAGAAAGGCATTAGCTATTGCAACGATTCCAATTTATTTCATTGTCACTTAACCTCTAAATTCACTGCATATATCATGCTAACACTCTTAAAATAAAATGACTTGCCTTAGGTTGAAAATTAATGTAGGAATTAAGATTGCCTGTAAAAAGACATCTTAGTGCACCAACATGTGTGAGTGTGTGTGTATATTTAACCCTATTTCCTTTAGTTTCTCTCTCTCTCTCTTCCCCATGTCTTTCACTTCCCTCTCTCTCACTTCGTACCTATCTCCATCCCTCCCTCTTGATCTGTCTCACCCTCCCTCCTTGTCTCTCTTTCACCCTCTATCTCCCATCACTATCACACACACACACACACACACATGCTCTTCATCTCTCTCCCTTTCCCACTGCCCCCCCTTCTCCCTCTTCATATCTCTCTCTTACTCCTCTCTCTTTCCCCTCTCTCACCTTTACCTTTTTATCCCCCTTGCTCCCTATCCCCTTCCCTCAAAATCTTTCTCACCCTTTCTCCCTCCTTCTCTCTTACCCTGATCTGGTTTGGATCATTATACTATTTTTCATCCATCTTGACACATTCAGAGTGGAAAAAGAGGAGGAATTAGCTCATGAGATTGCTTTTATCGGCACGACCCAATTTGGAAAAACGAGGTCTCAAACCTTCCAAGAGGATTTTGAGGCATCAAACAATGTTTTTTGGGGTTAAATCTTTCCTGCTCTCATGTAAAACATTTTCATGTTGTTCAACACACAAGTATATTTCCAATAGTGCAAGAAGCGCGTCAATCTGAGCCTGTATGCAAAAGTTATGCCACTCAAAAGTTGACCTTCCTGTTTTCACCACCATGGTTCGAGAGGATACCGTGTCAGCCCCCATTAGTCATGGAAAATTGGCTGACCATATGATTTTGATGTAAAATACTCCAGAAGCGTCTATATTGTAACTCTAGTTAAGAGTTGATGTAGTCAAACTTAACCACTAGTAGGTTATCGGGCTATGTTATAACCAAGCCACTAGGAAGAAGAGACATTTCATTCTTTCAAGAGAATTTTGTTCCATAGCTGAGCAAAGATATCTAGGAGAGATAAGAGGTGTAACACACAAAGAGGATTTGTGCACTGTAGAAACCCATGGGCCACAGACATTACTTCTTTGTACCTACAACCATATTTTCTATACAGAGGAAGAGAGCGAATAAACCTCACAATCAAGCGGGTTTTTCTCCTAAAAGGGTTTTCTAGAGCATATCTTGTGTCTAATGTGTGTGTGTGAGCTTATTTTTTCATTCTCTAATTTTTTACGTAATTTCCATTTGCATGCATGCATTAATCACAGTTAAATTTACATATCTAGAGGTTTAAATAAATTGTGATATTGTAGAAATTCATAATTTTAATATATTATTATCATAGACGTTGTGACAAACTCTCCAGTGGAATAGCCACAGTAGTTTACGAATCATACCCTTCCTCTCTCTACCTTCTCCCTCCTCTTCCCCCTTTCTTTAAGCATTCCTTCTTCTTCCTCTCTATTAATTCCCTTCTCTCTAACACACACACATTATCTCTCTCTCTCTCTCTCATGTGAACTCACTTTCTCCTCCTCTCTTTCTCTTCCTCTCTATCCCTCTCTCTCCCATCCCAAATATCCCCCACTCTTTCTCTCTTTACCTCTCTCTACTCTCTCCTTCTCACTTTCTACCTCTCACTCATTCACACATTGTTTGCCCATCTACCCCTCTCTCATAACCTCTCTCTCTCCACCCTCCTTCCTCTCCCTTTATTTCTCTATCCCTCTCCTCCTCCCTCCCTTAGTCCCTCCTTCACAACAACCTCAGCCTTGTCCCTCTGTTCCTCCCTCCCTTAGTCTTAGATATTATAGATACAAGAGCACACACATGCTCTTGAAAGTGCACATGTTCTTAAAAAATCCAAGCTGGAAAGGATGAGTGGTGCTTTAGGGCGCATCAAGGTTGTATTATTAAGAACACATGCACATTTTTAAAAATGCACACTTGTTCCTACATGAGCATGTTTGTGATAGACCCATTGCCACTTTTGAGGCCATCATTATCTTGAGAGTTCTTGTAGTACAATGCTTGCAAATTATAAACAAATTCAACATTATAACTTATTTAGTACAAAGTTTCTTTTTTTGCTGAGTTTTATTAATCATCCCTTCTGGTTGTGGGGGTGGGTGTAGTGTGTGGGGTGTTTTTTTATGTTTTCTCTAGTATTTTGCCCATTGTCACGAGGGTGGGTGTGAGTGGGTGTGAGAGTGGAGTGAATAGTAGAGAAAACATGATTTTTTTTCATGTGTTCCCTATTATTTCCTCTAACCCTCACGCACTCTCATATGGGGGGAAATAATAAGGAAAACATAAAAAAATGTATTTTCATGTTTTCTCTACTGTTTGCAGATCCCCTCAACGACACAATCACCCACCCTCATATGAGGGGAAATAATAGGGAAGACATAAAATGATGTTTTTTCATGTTTTTGTTATTATTTTCCTGGGCTCACCCAACAAGAAAATATAGCAACAAAAATTAAAAGAAACAAATTGAATATTATAGCTTATTTTGTAAATTTGATTTATTTATTATAAATTTCATTATTTTCCCAGCCTCACCCAACAAGAAAAATATAACAACAAAAATTAAAAGAAACAAATTGAATATTATAACTTATTTTGTAAATTTTACTTATTTTTTATTATAAATTTCATTAATCATGATGCTTCACGATAACAAGAAAAACATAAGAATAAAAGGTAAGGGAAATCCATAATAAATAGTAATCATATGTAATAATGTCAATAAAATATCACAAGAATTATAGAACAATAAGAATTCATATCTATTTTCATTTTTTTAAATAAAAATTTATTGTAAAAGAAAATTATAAAAACCGGATAGCAATTCCATTAGAAATAATTCTAGCATATCAAGGTAAAAAACTTTTATGATAATTTTGCAATAAAAAGAATTCAATTTTAAAAAATATTGGTGGGCGATTTTTAATGGAAAATAATCAAATATATATTAAGATAAAAAAACTAAAACTTTATGATAATTCTATTATAAAAATTCAATTTTAGAAAATACTTGTTAGCCATTTTCCTTGGAAAATAATCAAATATATATTAAGATAAAAAACTTGATAATGATAAAAGTGATTTATAATTGCCTCTAATTTCTTTTCACAATTTTATGAGTTTAAAACAACCATATATTATGGAATTCCATTTATTATTAAATAGATAATACAATATATTTATATTTATTTTTACTTATAAACTTATTTGCAGACATCAAATTACCATAAAACTAGTAGCCAATGCATTTATAACAAACACCATGTATTTATATATGAACATTAATAACAAGCTTTGGAGGGATGAAGCTCTGTGGGAGATAATGGTAAAAAATAAAAATCAAATGTATATATAAATAATATTAAAAATTGTTTTTGAAAGTTAAATTATGGAAATATAGATAAATATTTTATTTTTTAATTTAAGGAAAAAAAATAAAAAAAATAAAAATAAAATTTGAAATACCCACTATTATTTAATGATTAAACAAGGCAATGAAGATTTAAATTAACAATGATTTCATAGAGCAGGGAAGAGTCAAAATACAGAGATTGATGTTTTTGGACAATAACCATGAAGCTTTTTCACCGATGAGACTAAAATTTTGCTTCTAAGTGATGTGCAATTTTTTAAAATCTAAACTCAGCAATCATCATCATCTCTCATTCAATGTTTATCCATTCCTCGCATTGTTCGCCATTGATTTCCCTATCTTTCTTATTCCATGCATTGAATTACCTAAGATTTAATATCTCACTTATCTCCCTTATTCCATGCATTGAATTACCTAAGATTTAATGATTAGACATGGCAATGAAGACTTAAATTAACAATGATATCATAGAGCAGCAAAGAGTAGAAATACATAGATTAATATTTCTTTTTCACTTACTAGACTAAAATTTTGATTCTATTTTGTTGTGCAACTTTTCAAAATTTCAACTCAGCATAGTCTCTCATTTAATGTTTATCCATTCCTAGGCATTGTTCGCCATTGATTTCCCTATCTCACTTTTTCCATTCATTCATGTCTCTCATTTAATGTTTATTCATTCCTAAGCATTGTTCGCCATTGATTTCCCTATCTCACTTTTTCCATTCATTCATGTGGATTGCTCGGAAGGGATAAGTGGTGAGAAAGTGCGAGTTTCCACACGGAAAACGAACATCAAAATCATTTTAAAGTGAGATATTATAATCTTTTCATGCAAAATTGATGTCTCATTTCTGCATATACATGTCTAAGTTTTGAAACATATAGATGATTCCAAACATGACCAAATCTTTGAAGGGAGAGAATGGTTTTCGGATATAGTAATGTACCGGAAGTCTCATATCATGTAACACAAACTCACGTAATAGACGATACCCTAACAGTACCAAAATGGAAGCTTAAACTAATAACAGAATGAAATGCCATGAGATTTAAAGCTATGAAAGACAATTCCCAGCAAACAGTCTGACGTTTCATAATCTTAATGCTCAAGTCAGCTCTCATCGGGCTTCTTTTCTATCACTATCAATCTTTGATGGAGATACATTTCTCCATCTGCTGAAGACGAGGCGAAGCTGTCATGGGTTAAATTGATGAGCTCTCTACGCTGTTGTACAATGGTGGTGTTGCTACGACAGGTGTACTGCCACTTCCGGCAATGGCAGCGTTATATTGCAAATCTTTAATGTAACCAGGGCGAGAAGCAGGAGGATTGATCTCTACATCACCAGTCAGCATTGCTACCACTCGAGACATCGATGGACGCATTGTAGGCACAGCTTGGGTGCAAAGAAGGGCTACTTTAATCACTCTGAGGACTTCTTCTTCTGAGCATGTTGATTCTATCTCAGGATCCATCAATTCCAGCGGCCTTTCTTTCTCATAGAGATGCCAGGTCTGCAATGGCATGCGATATTGAGAAGCAGGCAGTTAATTAGTAATAGCTAAACATTAGATTACATGGATTACATGTTAGAAGTTAACTGTACACACCCATTCGAGAAGATAGACCATGCTATCTGGCAAGCTTGTATCTGTGTTGCTCCGACCGCTCACAAGTTCCAAAGCAACTACCCCAAAGCTGAACACATCTGCCTTTTCCGTAAGATGCCCTCGCATAGCATACTCCGGAGACAGATAACCGCTTCAAACATAATAAATATTGAGATTAGGTTATTTTCTCTAGATTATGTTACTGTAGTAGGACCATAGGTTATATTACTATAGTAGCAGCTCGTTTCTTCGAACAAAAAAATTATATTTTCTAACAGTTAGGTGGGGAACATAAATAATTTCTCATAGTAGTTAGGAAACCAAAATCTAAGTTTCTGGATCATCTTACATTGTTCCGGCAACTCTGGTGCTGATGTGAGTTTTATTCTCATCATATAACCTAGCCAAGCCAAAATCTGATATCTTAGGGTTTAAAGAGTCATCCAACAGAATGTTACTGGCTTTGATATCTCTATGAATTATCCGAGTACTGGCCTCCTCGTGAAGGTAAGTGAGTCCGCACGCGGTGCCAATACAGATATTGTATCGAGTAGGCCAATCCAATTGTGTGTGAGATTTCTCATTACCTGCAACGTACATGACCCCAGTGTATTTATTGTGAATTAGTAAAAATAGAAAATTTCAATTCAGGACTACTAGAAAACTTGTATGTATGCATAATTACTTAATAAAGCTTTATCGAGACTGTTGTTCTCCAAGTACTCATAGACCAAGAGCGGATCATCTGCTTCTAGACAACATCCATGCAACTTTACAAGGTTCCTATGTTGCAGTTCAGATATGACAGCAACTTCATTTATGAACTCGCGTTTCCCTTGTCTAGATTCAGAAGAGAGTTGCTTCACTGCCACCATTTCACCATCTGAAAAAGTGCCCTATTTGGTGCCACAATTTAGAATAGCGTTAGTCAGACTAATTTAAGAGAAAAGACAAAACAATACATAATGGCAGTAGTCAGACAAATTTAAGAGAAAAGACAAATCATACATGAAGAAAAGGTAACTGCTTATACGATTCAATTATAATGGACAAAGTTTGTTGCTCAATTATTTTATTAAACACAAATTTGATTCAACATTACATCCACTAAATTGCTGCTGGTCTTTCTTCTTGCTTCTCATTACAATGTCCCAGCCTAAACACCAAACTTACTAACTATGGAATTATACAAATTTTAACTAGATTTAACTTTTCTTACAAATTTTAACTAGACTTAACTTCTCTTAGTCACAATAGACTTAATTATTAATATTAAACTTTAGTTGTTTTTCTTTAATTAACACAACTCTTCATAACTTAATTATTAATATTAAACACTAGTTGTTTTTCTTTACTTAACACAACTCTTCATACATTACCTGCATACAGGAATAATTACCATTTTTAACCTAAAAGAAAAAAAAAAAAAAATTTAACCCACCTTATAAACTTCACCATATCCTCCCTCACCTAACTTGTTCTCTTTAGCAAAATCTCCTGTTGCAGTTTTCATATCCGCATAGCTGAAAATTTTCAATTTTGAACGGATATCGTTTATCGCTGACAAAAAAAAATAATCGTTAAACGGAAAAACTTGGCAATCCTTATTGCAACTTTTAAACCATAAAATGTTACAACTATGCCCGCACGAGTCCTCGAATCTTTTGTCAATACCTTTGTCTTCCTCAACATCTGCTGCTGGGGGCTTTTGAACTCTCCTCCTCCAAAGGAGAGAAAACAAAATTATGCATATCAAAGCCGCAACAATCCCAGTTGTGACTCCAATCACCATTCCTGTCTTACTCTTCTTCTTGGGATTGAATTCTACACACATTTTAAAATCAGAAGTGACAAAGCCAGCTGAAAGTAACAAAGCATCTACAGTTTCATAATTGAAAATTAATTTAAAAGTTAATATAAGAATACTTTTAGTGCAACCATCTTTGGCCTAGTTCATTATACCCATCCATATTTTTATTTTTATTTTTTTCAAATAAAATGATACATGTTCAGCATGTATTCGTATAAATAGATTTGTCCAAAAATTGGCAAAAAGCTAAAGAAATTAAATTCTTTTAATCTAACGAAACAGTATCTTTTATCATCACCTGGCGTAACACTTATAGCTGATACTAATGGTCCATAGGTTCCTTGGGCTGGAATACAGCAAGTTCCTTTTCCAGCCCAGAAAAAATGAATTTCGAGGAAGTTTGCTGTCACATTGGTCATGTTGAAAGATTTAACAACACCTATATTTGAGCCCCCTGCCTCCTTTCGGATGTCAAAATCTGTTAACACTTTCTTCCCCTACAATATCGACGTACATAATATTTATACTATTTAGTTATGCTATAAACATCGTAGTCAGTAACAGGAAGAAATAAAATAATACATTTTCACTTTTAGAATGGTATTTTTAATCTATATATAGATCATTTGCTTTAGGCAAAAATACCTATAACTACAATTTCTCCAGAAACTAATGTAAACGGTGCGTCAATGGTTTACGTAAATAAAAACATTCTTTTTCTTTTTTTGGAGAGTAGCAATAACACTTTCAAATCAAATCAATAATACCTGAACATAAACATCAAAAACGCGTCTTCCAACACTCTTCCAACTATTAGAATTTTCAATCTGTATCTCTGCAAAATGTAGCTTTACTGTATATGGTCCATTCTCGAGCCCTAAACCATAGTATCGAAGTGAGCTGGGAGATAAGCGTGCTGTCTCATACAGTTCTGAGTTTAATGTCTTTGTAAATTGAGACTGATTGGTTGCTGTATAAGTTGCATTACTATTGTCCATAAAACGTCCAGCATAACTCACTCCCCACTTCTGTGTATTGCTGACATAAAATGACGTATTATCAAGTGATTCGCTGTCCGGCTCAAAAGCATCTCCCATAGCAAAAATCTTCTGTCCGCCTCCACAATTTATAGCAAAGCGAGAATCTGCAAAAGGGGGAGCCAAAGTGTGAGTTTTGTGGGTCGTTTTTTCAATCAGACTAGGATGATATCTCAAAAACCTTGATCTCCGACCCAAGGTTAATACAGATGCCAGAATATAGATCTGGAGGATAAAATGTAATTAGGTTACTTCTAACTGTTTATGCCCATTAAAATTCAGTGTCATATAAGACAAGTTAGGAAAGGAAAAAGTAGTGTCATATAAGACAAGTTAGGAAAGGAAAAAGTAGGGTAACCAAATAGGAATTGATATTTGGTGAAAGAGAGATGAAATTCAATTCAGTGTCATATGAGACAAGATAGGAAAGGAAAAAGTAGGGTAACCCAATAGGAATTGATATTTGGTGAAAGATAGATGAAATTCAAATGTCATATAAGACAAGAAAAATATAATTATCTTGAAATGAGTTTTTCATTTTAAAATATTTTATAATATAATTTTGAAAAAGTCTTAAAATTATATTATTATATACATATGTGTATTTTTATTTTTTTTTTAATTTTAAATTATAAAGTTTAACATATATATTGTGAGAGATAATAAAATCATTCACTAACCAATTTTTTATTAGATTTCAAATATTACATTATTAATATCAAAACACAATTTTGGAAGTGTGGTCTCTATGTAATAATTTTTTTGTCTTGTCATATGCCTTTTCTAGTTTTCATTCATTTCCAATTAATGTGGATGTGCTTTAGATCTGGGTTAAGATTGATCTATGTTGGCTCTTAATAAATTTCACATCTCTATATACATAGAAATTCAGTAACATATTTATTTATTTATTTTTAAATGTGGTGTGGATAACATTGATTCATTATGGATGTATGTGTGTCAATTTTAATCTTAAAAATAAAATCTCATCACATAATCAATCATCAACACAATGTTTGAACACAAGAATTAAAATGAAAATCCAAATTTGAAGAAGAAAGGTTTTTCAAATAGTCATCAATTTATTACAACCACTCGTGAGGACGCCAATCCTTTGTAATCACCAACTTATAGTTGTTTTATTGTTAAAGAGACAATTTTTAGGTTTAGAACTTATTCAAAAGAAGGTCTACCCTCCTTGCAGCTTGTAGAATTTAACATCCACAAGGACTACAACTTGGTCTGCAACAAAGCTCAGCCTCCAACCATAATACGTCTTATAATTTGGCTCTAACCAGAACTACAACTCAACTTATGACTAGGATTGCAACTCAGCCTCAAACTAGGACAAAAGCTTGGCGTCAAGCTAGAATAGGTCTAATAGAACTCAGTCCAGAGCTTGACCTCCTCAATAGACTCTGAAACCGACCTCAACAATAGAACTTGGCCTCAACATGCCTCAAACGGAACAGGAACCCTTCCCAAGAGTTATACCAAAAACCCTTCCAACTTGGATTCACTTCCAACTAGGATTTACGTTACTTGGTTCATGAGGTATGAAACTCAAACCTATTCCTTTGTTGACCTAAAAACATAATCGAATTGCTTGAGAAAATGATCCTCCACATAACGCTTATTTATAGTGTTCTTGGGTCCAGAGTAGGGCCGACTTGAGCAAAGGAAGGATATTAACTATATATACATGAATATCTTCAAAATTTAATTTCTCCTCGGCTGTGTTGAGTTAGGATGTGTGTTACATATCATTGGAAAGGTCTCGAAATATGCTATTTGACTATGTAATTTCCTCTTTCATTAGGATATCCTTTAACATCAATCACAACCATTTTCAACAATATCCCCTTTCTAATTGATGGTAATACTTTGATATCTACTCTTTTCGATAGTTTCTCCCCCTATATGCATTCTCTTTCCCTTTGAAATCAATAGCAAAGGGTGCTCCCCCTAATTTTGTGCTTCCTTTACTAAGATAAAGGAGAGATCCCTCATAATGTTTCCCTAAGATATTCAAATGTTTCTCTAGGAATAGGCTTGGTAAATATGTCAACAAATTGTTCTTTAGTGCCAAAATATTCCATCTTGAAATTTTTCTCAATGACTTCTTCTTTGAGGAAATGATACTTGATTGAAATATGCTTTGTTTTTTAGTGCATGACATGATTTTTTGAAATATTGACTGCACTAGAGTTGCCGCAAAAAATGACAATTGGTTGATCATATTCCATTTTGATGTCATGCAAAGTTTGTTTCATCCAGAGAACTTTGGTACAAAATTCTATTGTTGTTATGTATTCACTTTCAATTATTGAAAGAGAAATTGGTGATTACTTTATGCTTGAACAAGATACACAGAAATCTCCTAGGAAAAATGCACTCTCACTGGTGCTTTTTCTAATATCAATGCTACTTGTTACCCACCATTTTGCGTTTTCTAATATCAATGCTACTTGTTACCCACCATTTTGCGGGTGATATCCCTAGGAGTATTTTTTTTCTCCAAGATAGTCCTTAGCTGGAAGCCACCAGCCCCTTGCAGCCATCAATTAGCTCATTCTTCCATTTCTCTGCCACCCGAGCCACCCATGTGGTCACTTGATGCAGGAGCATTCATCTCAACAACTTCATCATAGTCCAGTTAACTTAGGGGTCTTGTGTTTTCAAGGAAGTTGGATTCCTATGTATGTAATCATTAATTTTTTGAGTGATTAGAATAGGAATTAATTAGGTAAGTGTGAGGATATTTGTAAATGTTCTCAAGTGTAGGATAACATGAGTGATTAATGATGATGAGAGAGTTGGAAATCAATTGTAACTCTTATAGGTCTCATGATTCGAAGAACTAGAGAGGATTCTTAGGGATAAGTAGGAGTTAAAAGTGGATTTAGAAGAATTTCAGGAGTTAGTTCAACAAATTAAGGATCTGAACTAGAATTAGTTTAACAGAATCTTTTTGTATAAATGTAAGCCTAAAAGGCGAGAGCAAGTTAGTTAGTTAGTAGTTGGAGAGGAGTAGATAGAAAGTAGTTAGAAGAGTCAGTCAGTCAAACTGTAAGCCTACGGGCAAGAGAAGAAAGGCCACTGATTAGAAAATCAGGCCAGGGAGAGAGACTCTTGTGTAAATACTCGTTTATTATTACAAACAACTCGATTCAGAGTTTGTACAATGTGTACTGTGTAATTGAATTATAATCTGTGTGTGGCTAGAGTGTTTCTGCGTAACTTATGTTGCAGGTGCAGAACAAAGACGAAATACAGAGAAGCGTAACAGAACAACTTCCAAATACGGTTGGGTAGAAGTTGTTGAGGCAGCTCCACAGTTGCGATTGTGGGTAGAGTTGTCTTAGAGATAACAGTTCCAGCAAAATGAGTGTTGGGTAGAATTGTTAGTCAGCAAGAGGTTCGAGGAGAGAACCATAAAACTTGCGTTACCTGTTAGTGTTATAGTGAAGGTGAAAGAGCATAAAAGCGCGAGTGGAATTAAGTTAAGGAGAGAGTTGTGGTGGAACAGCGAAGGACTGGAACCCTGAAGAAAGCCGAGCCCACAGAAGGACATTGAAGAAACGACACAAACCCAAAGTAAAGAGTAGCAGGGGTAGGAAAGAAAAAATTCCTTTGATTATAGTTGAAGTCCCGTAGTAAATCCTGACCATCGATTGCCAAAGTCAATGCTTACATCATAGTCAACTGCGGGATTAAGCTGATTGATAACCTGTGTGCTAGTTGAAGGGCCGTAGATCATAAGATTTAAGAGCCTCGTCATCCAACGGATATCGAGCCGTAAAGAGATCGAGCGTTAAATGTAAGGGCGGACCCGAAATTTTATAGATTGAGGACTTATAATTCTCATCGGGTCCGAAAAGGCGTTAAATGTCGTGTAAATGGTCCACCCGATATCAATGTAGACCGTTGGATCAAGCGGATCTTGATCAACGATTATAAACCGTTGGCAAGTCTGTTGATCAAGAAGAAGTACAGTTGTCGGATCGAGGGTGAGATCGACGGTGGAGATTGAAGCAAAAAGAAATTGGAAAAGGCAGACCCGAAGAGGTTATACGTGCAACTTTAAATATATTTGAAGTCTGGTTGTGTTGTCGCACGTCGCTTGCAAAAGGCAATGGAAGCACATGTTGATGTGTTGCGATATTGCGAGAGTTGTTGATCTGATGAATGAAATCAACGGTGGGGAAAGGAAATCGCATATCGCAAGTTGGGAGTTCCAAAGGCATGATCTATTGAGTTGAAACGTTTTGTGATAAAGGAGGCATTGTCTTATAGAATGGGTTTGGTTAATATGCGTGGTTAAAGGATTAACCAAGGTTGCCATAAAGGATGAAAGGTTGAGTTATAAAGTTCTGATAGAAATATTGATGAAGGGTTAGACTATGGAAAGTCTAATGAAATGTTCCGCATGAAGGTTGAATGAAGGGGCCTTAACCTTAGCTTATGAAGGTTTGACCAGGCGAGTCATAGTAATTGTTATGAAACCAGCTCACAAAAAGGTAGAAAAGATAGTTGAACGCCTTAGAATTCAGCCTCTTCGAGGGGGCAACCTCCTTTACATTACACAAAAGAAAAATTCTTGGATGATTCAAATGACAAAACCTCTTTTCTATATATAAGAGTCTAAAGGGTCACAATATAACCAAGTCAACCTAACAATAATAATATAAAGGCACAAAAATAACAATAGAAGGATTCTATGGGGCACAGTAATAACAATATGGGGACAATAGGGGCACAACAATATTAATAAGGGATACAACTACAATATTAATGGGGGCATCACTAGTATTATAGGGACCTAACATGCTCCTCTCCTTCAAAAAAGTGTTGTCCTCAACGATTGAGTAGTGTTGGATGCTTCTGTATAAAATTCTCATCCTCCCATGTAGAATCTTCACCCGATAAGTTCTTCCACTTGATGAGATACTCTTAAATGGATCGATTTTGTAGTTGTTGAGTTCTTGTTTCTGTGACTGCTTCCAGTTCCAATATAATTTTTCCTTCCTCGTCAAGTTCTGGCAATATTGTTTGAACTGGGAGCTTGTCGCCTATAACCTTCTTTAAACATGAAACATGGAAAACTGGGTGCACTCAAGAAGCTGCAAGAAGCTCCAATTTGTATGCCATAGTACTAATCTTTTGCAACTCCTTGTACAGACCATAATACTTTGGTGATAATTTGTTATCCTTCTTAGCTTGCTTGAGGGACATTTGTTTATATGGTTGTAGCTGTAGGAATACCCAATTACCTACATCAAAACTTCTTTCACTGCGATGTTGATCTACTTGTCGTTCCATTCTATTCTGTGCCAACACGAGGTTATCCTTTAAGAGTTTGAGGACTTGTTGTTGATGTTCGATGTGATGTTCCACTGCTTGAACCTTAGAATTTTCTCTTAAATATGATGTGATGGATGGTGGCTGATATCATAAAGTGCCATAAATGGGGTCATTTTTGTTGTTTGGAAGGAACTGTTATACCACCATTCAGCGAGAGGCAACCATTTGACCCATTGTGTCTGTTTATCAAATACAAAGCAACGAAGATATCCTTCCAAACATTTGTTTACTATCTTCGTTTGCCCATCAGATTGAGGATGATAAGATGAGCTATGAGCTAACTGAGTACCAAGACAAGAAAATAATTCTGTCCAAAAATTTCTAGTGAAATGGGAGCTCTGTCACTTACAATATTCTTTGGGTTTCCATGTAGCTTTTGAATTGTTTCCATAAATGCAGTAGAAACTGTACTGGCTTTAAATGGATGTGATAATGCACAAAAGTGTGCATACTTGGTAAGTCTATCAACTACCCCCATGATGACACTCTTTCCCTCAGACTTGGGTAAACCTGTGATAAAATCCATTGAAACCTCCCCCCAACATTGGCTTGGAATGGATAAAAGTTTTAATAAACTCGGGGTCTTAATTGTTTCAACTTTATTTTGTTGGAAAACCAAACATTCCGCCACAAACTTTTGAATATCTGATTTAAGGCCATCCCAAAAAAATTCCTTCTTAACCCTGTGGTAAGTTTTTAACAATCCTAAGTGCCCTCCTAAGGGAGAAGTGTGCAATTCCATAAGAATCTTTTGTTTGAGTTGGGAATTCTTACAGAGGTATAAGCGATCTTTGTACCATAACGAATCATTTTGCCAACTAAATGTATCAGATGTACTCAAATCTTGTTGTAACTTTCGAATAAGTGCCCACACTTCTTCATCATTCTTCCATTCCTCCCTTGCTTCGTTTATCCAATCTAGTTGGATAATAGAAATGGCGCACAACAATGATTTCACATCCTCATCCTTTCTTGAGAGTGCATATGCCACCACATTTTGCTTCCCTTTTGTGTAGATGATTTCAAAGTCATAACCCAACATCTTTGTGACCCACTTTTGTTGCTCTTCAGAGGATAATCTTTGTTCTAAAAAGTGTTTAAGGCCGTCATGATCTGTTTTTACCTTGAAGTGTCTTCCCATTAGGTTGGGTCGCCATTTCTTAAGTGCATGTAGCATTGCCAACATTTCCTTCTCATAAATAGCTTTGTGTAAAAACTTTCGCTTGATTGGACGACTTTCAAAAGCAATGGGTATTTCATCTTGCATTGAAACAACACCAATCCCATTTCTTGAAGCATCACATTCCACAATAAAGGTTTTTGTGAAGTCCAGTGTAGCTAAGGCCGGTGCTTGGCACATTGCCTCTTTAAGATGTTCGAAGGCCTTTGTTGCTTTTGGAGTCCATGAAAATGCATCTTTCTTCAATAAAGTTGTTAGAGGTGTTGCTATTCTCCCATAATTCTTAACAAATTTGTGATAATACCCTATCAACCCAAGAAATTCTTGCAGATGCTTTATGGATGTGGGGATTTTGCATTCCTTAATGGCTTTAATTTTGCTAGGGTCTACCTTAACTCCTTCATGAGATACAATATGAACTAGATATTCCACGTCTTGTACTCCAAAGAAGCATTTGGATCTTTTTACATATAATTGTTTCTCCTCCAATAGTTGTAGCACCTTGTCAACATGTTCAACATGATCCTTCCAAGAATTGTTGTAGATTAGTATATCATTAAAAAATACTAAAACAAATTTTCTAAGGAATTGTTTGAAAATGGAATTCATCAAACCTTGAAATGTTGAAGGTGCATTGGTAAGGCCAAAAGTCATGACCAAAAATTCATAATGACCCTAATGAGTTCTAAATGTTGTTTTCAGAATGTCTTCAGTCTTCATTCTGATTTGATGATATCCTGAACAAAGATCCAACTTGGTGAAGTAAATTGATCCAT
>APFE030646344.1:4548-41251 GCA_000404065.3 Pinus taeda
GCATGTACGCTGGTTGTATTTAACACAGTCGCGTATATACGCGGATATACTGAACTGAAGCTGCGTATATAAATCTGAGTATGAAAAAGAAAAGTAACTGATTTGATAATATTGATTCGCCGCCCCTCTCAGTATTATTTCCAACACTCTCTTGTTTGCATAGTTGACGTGAGTTAGCACCACAGACTCGCGAAGGTATTTGCGACTGTACACTCCAGATCTGCGAGGGTCGACAAAATAAAACACGTGGAAGTGCTATAGTGGGATCGATGTGATTAACCCTCCAATCCATGCGATAATTTCACCTCAGTCGCGCCTTTCAAATCCTCCACTTAGCGTACAGGTTCCTCAGCCTTGACGCTCTGATACCATGTTAAAATCCAATGTTCTGTATTAAATAAAATGAAACCCACTAGTCAGCTCTACAAAAGAGAGTCTAAACCAGGAGAGGTTGTCTCTGCAGAACACTCTACATTGTCTATGTACATCACACATTATATAGAAATCATAAATTTAGGGAAGTTAGAACCATAACGTAAGAAATAGAAACTAATTCTTATCATGCGGTCTTGTGAACCAACTCACTATTCCAAGATATTCTCCATTATCTCTAACAACTATCTCTCTTTCCACGCATCTTTCAACATTTTCCCGAGGTGCCTTTTTCCACTTGAGCTTGCTTATGATAAATATATTTTCAACCTCTGCAACCTGGTTCAAAGGATGCATATGTCAGCTTTCATTTCTTCGTGGTTCCTTTTATGCAACCAATATCATCTCTTTGGACATGATCCTCGATTTACGAATCAGTGACTACAAGTGATGAGTTATCTTCATTTTGCATTTGTTTCATCACAGGAGAGAGAATCACTTCAACTTGAGATTCAACAACAATAGGAGATGACTTGTTTTGAGTTTGAGATTTGGTCATCCTTAGTGATGTCGATAAATAATCCTCAATTTCATATACGGTCATCAAGGGAGATTACTTAGCACCAATCTATGTTTTGGATGTTGCAGAAGATGAAAATAACTCCAACACAGGCTCTTCAAAGACCTCAAGTCCACTGGTGCCCATGGCACTCGCATTCCTCCTCATTCCCCGAGGTTTCCTTTATCACGCAGTGGTTCTCTTCTTACCAATATATTTATTTGCACTAAGAAGAACCTAGTAATTCTTTTCCCTCACATGCATAATTCTTCCCATAAGCAATGACACTACATTGTTATTTTTCTCATTAGATTTAGCCCCACTTCTGCTTGGTTGAACACTGGCCCCTTTCTCAACACACTCGTCATTTTCTATGTGTGAGCCAATGTTTTATTCATTTCTGCTCAGTTGAGCATCAAACAAGTCCTGTTCTCCTTCATTTCCTCCATGCCATTTATCAACCAAGTGATGTCTCTCTTCATTTTCACTATGTTGGGCATCTTGAAATCCCCATTCCTTCCCCTTCACCTCCTCTTGAACATCCGTATCTATTACTTTCCCTTGTTCTCCATCAATTTCCCTAGCCACCACAAAACAACTTTCCTCAACTCTTGGTTTATTTGCAAAAATAAACTCAAGACATGAGGGGTGATCAATAAAGGACAAAGGCCTCTTTCACTTACAGAGAAAACCACCATAGATATTAGAAAACCCCTCTTGTTCCGCGGTTGATATCTTTGGGGAGAAATACATTTTCACTTCATGGAGTATTATACTGGTAAAAAACTGTAGCAAGGAAGATTATAGTTGTGCCCTCAATGTTACAAAACTAGGAGATAAATATCCATCTTATGATTGCAATTTCTATAATTCTACCCGTTTGTCCCTAAGTGGAGACTTCATACTGTGGAACAACAAGAAACCCAGTTGTAACATGGTCATGACAGGTATCGTAGTAAGTGCTATGGTGTAACGAACTTTTGAAATGTAGTGGAAGGTTACTTTATTATAGTAAGTGCTATGGCATAACGAACTTTTGAAATGCAATGGAAGTTTACATTAAAAATTTAGGTTACGTTACAACTTTGAACTTTTATGTCTTCAACATCCATAGAACTTGTTAAAGCTATGTGCACGTTGCTATTGGAAACGAGTATCTTAAATAATGGGCTCTTTCAACTATGTCATAACCATTTACCCTCTTTCCTTTCATGTACATAGAACTTTGGATACACATATTAAGCATAACCATAATTATAAACAATACAAGCAGGGAAAATGGAGACACATACTTAAAAACACGTTAGCTTTTCAAAATAGGTTGATTGAAACGTGTATATGTATTTTTTTATCATATTACTCACAATCTTGCTTGCATATTATAAAAGAAAAGAGGGGACGAGGGAGGCAAAATGACCTTAACACCACACACATCATATATTAAAAATACATGTAGTCACCAAATTTAGTAAGTGCTTAAATGTAAAACCAACTTGTTCCAGTATCAACCAGTCATGGTGTCAATTGATATTAATGTTAAACTACCCTCTCACACTTTATGTAAGATGATCACTTTTCCATGAACTATGTTGCAAATCAATTGCGTGGATTCTCTTAAGCAATTTTAGCAAAGCATGATATAATATGCATGCAAGTGAATAACATGAAGGATTGTGGGTATATTGGATAACTCATATATTAAATGAAAAGCTTAGCGATCATAACATTGTAGTTACCACAACTTATATGCTATTTAAATTTCCCATTTATACATGATATTTTCGAATAAATATTTAAGATAGATCTGTAGTCTGATATGATCTTAGAATAGCACTTGAAGGATGCCATGATCTGTCCATCAAATATGTCTATATATCTCAGTAGAATCGAGCTGATGTCATGCATCTACATTCACTCTGTTTTATTCTATATAATGAATACACGATGCGTCTCTGTTTTCCTCCTGCAATATAATAAACGAAATTTTCACATTAGGTATACCATGCAACATAAAAGTTGCAGAATGCGTGAGAGAGATATGAGTGTTTGGTGCGTAGCAGTAGAGGAGCCCAGAGAACTTACTGTATTGGTGATAAATGGGAGGAGGGGCAGTGTGGATGCCACCATGGCGAATATAAGGGGGTGGAGATTTGTAGAAGTGGGGGAGTGTGAGGGAAGTTTAATGGGATAATGGGGTGTACTCGGTGGACATGGGTGGCGTCCATCATGTACGGCTTGGCTGATGATGTATGAAAACTAGTGTAGGATGGGCTTTCGAAATCAGTGTTGAAGGCTGGGAAAAATCTAGAGGATGCGGGGGAGAAGTAGTGGCTTCAAGTGGTGTCGCGGAGGTTTACGAATAGGGATAGAAGGCTCGTCGTGTGAGTGTGGGGGTAACGAAGGATTTTTCCCTAGAAAAGGCTTAGAAAAGGTTTATCATTGTGATGGAAGGGCGGGTGACCAGTTGGAGTATGTGGGATGTCAGAGTAAGCGTTTGGAGGATGTGGGATGTCAGAGTAAGCGTATGAGAAAATTATGGAAGAAGCGATGAGAAGGAAAAGAGGAAGGCGATGGTGAATAGTGCCTGCCATCTCTACGCAATCCAATAGGAATGCAAGGGATGCGAATATGGTAAGGGAGACAGGAGCCGAGGGTTTATATAGACAGACAAAGACCTAAGAGACTAGGAAGTTGATGGAGATGATGATAAAGTTGTGGCCCTTTGACAAAACAATTCATGATTCCGAAGATCATGTATAATGTGGGGTATTGGAATTGTAGGCGCGCCTGTTAGATTTAGAGACATCTAATTACAATAATTAGGTTGGACATGTGTGCATTATGATTATAATATCAAATACTGTCAGCAAGATTACATTTATGTAATGATTAAATATGCCAAATAATGTGATTAATTAAGTCATGGCATTAAACGTATTTAAATAAGGATTTGGATACAAATACATATAGAATAATGTTGATCAATTATAATTGTTAATGGACCGATTATAATTGATTGAAATAATAGCAGTAATAAATTTCTTGACAGCTAAATTTCGGTTGTCCAGATTTCTTGACAGCTAAATTTCGGCTGTCCAGATTCCTTGACAGCTAAATTTCGGCTACCTTAGGATTGGGACTGCTATAAAAGGGCTGAGTCTCCAAGGCTTGCAATCACTCAGAAAATTGTCTGCTCCATTGAAGACTTGATACTCTATCAAGGGTAGCCAGAGAAAAGGATTGCAAGCTCTTGGAAGGATTCAAGAGCCAACAACTCAAGTCAAGACCAGGAGCTTTAGAAGATGGAAAGTAAGTTCCGCTGTGCATTATTTTCAATTTCTTACAAAGGAGTAGATTTTGGTTAGGGTTTAAAGTAATTAGGAAAACCCAGAAATTTAATCTTACACTTCAAACTTGAAACAGATAACAACCAAAGAGTGCATCTAAGAAATCGATAAGCTGAAAATGACAATAATCATAATAATACCTAAGAAATTTCAAAGAAAATGTCTGAACTCCTGTAATCTTCCCTGTTGTCTTTTTGTCATTCACTTCATCAATGAGAACACAAGAGCAATGCTATCTTTCCTATAATAGTTTGCACAGTTGTTAGGCTTTCCATACCAAAAAAAAAATCGAAGAGGCAAACACTCAATGTCATTATAAAAATATGCAATGCAATTTGAGTGAGATATTAAATAATAATCACAGGAAAAGGAAACCAAATGAGTGGTTCAGTGAAGCTTCTCTGCCTTCTCAGGTTTTGGTTTTTTAACATATTTTCTGCCCAAATTTGTTTGAAATTTGATAGAAATTTGTTAAAATCACAAGTTTGTGCTGTACATTTATTATAATTTTAAGTTTGAGCTAAATAGTCTGCATAATTTAAGTGTTTTATTGATTTTTCAAAGTGCCGAATCAATTTATATAGGCAAAAACACATTTTAAACAGCAAAAAATCGCAATCTCATCCAAAATTATATTGTCAAATTCCAACAACAAAAAAAACTAAAACTAGCAAAATTAAACAATGTCTTTTTCAAAAAACAGACTTTCCTCCACATCAAACCTACAGGAATTAGACAATGTCTTTCTCAAACAAAAACAAACTTTCCTCAACATCAAACCTACAGGAATCTACCAGAATGATCCATTTATGCATATAAACCTGAGCTTAAAACCTTCAACCACAAGACATTCCGAGAAAATAAGCAATAAGCAGAATTATCTTTAAAAGCACATGACGATACATGGCAATGAACCCTTTAATAATTTTCTGCACCTCACTTTACTTCCCTTTGCCTTTCAACATAATAAAACAAACAAGAATGTCATCCCTGTGTTTTGCTCCATCTTTTGCTTTGTCCGGTGGAAGTGATTCAATTAGGGAATCACTCTTTTTAGGTGATTTCTCTAGGTTTGCCATAAAAATTCTGCAATCAACTGTTTAATGCAAATGATGAACATGGCAAATGAGTTCATAGGTAAATGTTTACAAAATATATATATAATTTTTTATTTTTTATTAACAAATGGAAATAAAATCCTATTTATTTTTTTCTTTTGAAAATTCAAATTATATATATCAGAAACCTATAGTTCAATTTAAAATGAAGAATCACTGAAATTGAAACTATGATTGAGACACTTATTTTTCCAACTTTACTATAACAAATCATATCTCCACAAACTTGAATTCTGATAAATAAAATAACAAAACATCATCCTACCACTTGCCATGCTAAAAATATGTAGTAAAAATAATCTTGGGCACTAAGAAGCAGAAGTGTCCCTTCAAATCATTGTGGAAGAATGCTAATGACCCAATCATTGAGGATCAAGCGTGTAAATGCCTGTTAGGTGGGCAACTGCCTTTAAGAAAGCCTCAAGTTTGAGAAATGTGGGTAAGGAAACATTTCATTAGGTAAGGAAGAGATGTTGCACTCCAATGTGAATGATTTTTCATCGGTAGGTACATTCCGGACCTTGAGAGGCTGATGACCAGCAATTTGCTGGTTTTTAACTTTATTCGTCTAAAATATTATTTTGTCACTTCTTTGCTCGAGAAAGGTATATTTCACCAAGTGAATTGCTCACCATTTTTTAATTTGTTATTTTTTGGTTGATTGGTTTGTTTTTTGTTTTTATTTTTTTTCGTCTAAATGTTTTTGGGAAATTTGGTTAGTTAATTATATCTAACGGTTTGTCTTTTATATATGCAATTTGATGTTTTGTTAAGTGAGTAATTTAGCTCAGCATTTGAAATAGTTTCCAAACAAAGGTAAATTTTAAAATTAATTTACTAACAATATTTTTTCTTCCTTGGTATGAGAAACGCTTTCAACCAATTGAAGTATTCAATATCCATTTTTGTTTCGTAATCCCATGCCTTAACCAACTCATTAATATTCACAAAGAATGTTTTAGGTTCCAATGGTTTCACAACTATTCATGTCCTCATAGAAGCCATAAAACATATTTGTTGATACTTCACCATAACCAAGCCTCACAATCGAGATAGAGATTAAACAAATAAAGCTTCATAGTAACATTAAAAATTAATTAACTTGAGTGTTGATAAAATCCTTAACTTCTCCCTTTGATTTCATAATGAAGAATCTTTTGTTGTTGAGCATAGTAAACACCAACGTATCTCCAAGCAGTGGTTGAAATCCCTATTTCATGTTGGAGAACAGCAAGATAAAATAGATTAGAGTTAGTATTCCAAGAGAGAAGTGGTGCCTAAAGACATTATTACAACACTTAAAAACAATCAAGCATACCTCAAGATAAAGGTGTATGAAACCAAAAGATTTCCATACATGACATATAGCACACATATCCATATGTCATGCTTAAATCGACCTATGAGTTCATCTTATATAGCACCAAGATGTAATCAATTTCCTTGAAGTGAGGAAGATGAAGTCCACATAGATTGACGAGGGTACATAACAAACTACTTGATTTTTACCTACTCTATGCACTAGTCAGTTGTTTTGGTTTGGTTGCTTGACTAGTAAAATGCTTGGTTGGTCACTTAGTTGATCACTTAATCAACCACTTAATCGACTTTATTTGTCAATTATCATCTTTTGTCCATCTCTAGAAGATCTAGAGGTGTGATGAAATTACATAAATTGTTGTTCCAAAACACTCCCATAAACATAAAATTCTAAAGATTTTGGAGGTTAAATTATTTTTATACACCACACCTCAACACCCCTGTTGAAATATGTAACTAGGTTCGGTCTTCATAATCACATGTGTAATCATGATTTTATGTAATTAATGTAAAGAAGAAAAATAAAATTATTTTATGCTTGAGACATGGGTTTCATGCTCAAGAGATTTTATTTTATAAATGAAGCTCCCATTGTGAATTATTAGGTTTGGTCATTAAGCCATAAGTCAATTGCGTCAATGTCATGTATGAAAAACCCTTCTTGGGCATGTTACATATGTATTTGATCATTGTAAGAGTCAAAAGACCCTCCAAGACCAAGCTCGAGCTATTCTAGCAAGTCAGCCTTAAAATAGAGCATTCAACCTACACCAAGATGAAATGTCGGCCTAGGATCCAGTCAAGTTGTTGGCTTAGTGGGTCCTGACCCAAGTTCAAAGTTAGTTGCGCCAAACAAAACCCTACACTATTGGCCCTTTCGGCATTAATCTGCGTAGCATGGACTAAAGTCTCACCCGAAGTAGTATGGGGGGATGTTGGAACCAAGTTTCTGCATCTAGAGATCAATGTGATGTCTTTATATGACCTCGATCTACCTTCGCGCAGATCTCTAAGCCCTTAAGGCTTAGTGTTGTAACTTCCCTCAATCGGCCTCTAGACCTCCGCGAAGGTCTACGACTGGCTTTTGCGGACCCTGCACAAGAAAATTAGCTACTTACACGCACCATAGATTACCCTTAGATCAGTATTTACTCATATCTAGCTAAGTGTTCAATAACTTTAACAGAAATTGTTATGATCTTCACGTGATCACTTAACATTAATTACGTTCAGATAATAAGATGGATCAAGTAGATTCTCGCATCAATACATCATTATTTTATTAAAGCATCAGTTCATCGCAGCATATATCACAATCATACATAACAAAAGTAAAGAGGTAAAACACAAGAATTTCTGCAAAAGTCTTCTTTATTGATCTTCAGTATAGGTTTACACTGACTCAATACTTCCCTGCGCACTCAGCTGCAGAGATCTGCGCACTCGGCTACGGACACTACTCTAGGCCTCTGCACACTCAGATGCACAACCTTTCCTCTTACTTTCCTACGCTAATATGAGAGAAATGGCTATAACAACATGTGGATTTTTCTCTTTTTATAAACTATAGCACCTGAAATTCATTAATATATAAAAGTTTCATATTCACAAAGAACCTAGCATTCCATACATCAACAAATATGTCAAAGAACCTAACATTCCATACATCGAAAAATATGGAGACAAAGTAATAAAGAAGCTCCTCAAGATGGCAATTTACAAAAGGACAACTTAGATCCATCTGATATAAACTCAATAAGACAACAGACTAAATCTAACCAGAACCAAAACCATTTCCATAATGACATAAAATCCAAATTTCTCCACAAACCAGATGCCACGAAGGAATGAAACAACAATACACAAGTACATTCGTTCCAACCCAAAAATCGTTTAACTGTACATTTGTTCCAACCCAAACATTAAGTGAAATTACATATTTTAACTGTAAGTGTTATAGAAGAATGAATTGGAAAATGAATTTCATATATTAATGCAATCACTATATTTAAAGTATCTGTCTAAGAAGTTCGAATGTGAAACCTCTGAATGTGAAATCTATGCATATTATCACAGACTCTATTCCAAACAATACATTAATTAATTAAAACACAATGCAAATGGGCTAGTCGGCCCACTATGAGCATCAAAATACCTTTATAAATCAATGTACTTCCAATTAAAACATAATACAAATGGGTAATGCATTCTCGGCATTGAATTTCCCTTATAACCCAATTTACTTTGAATCCAAACACAATGCAAAGTTGCTCTTACAAATCAATTTACCTCCAATTCTGCCAACTATGGACATGAATGACTCTTATAAATGAATATACAATGCAAATGGGCTGGTAGACCAACCCACTATGAGCATCAGATTACCTTTATAAATCAATGCACTTCCAATTAAAACACAATATGAATGGGCAATGCACTCTCGACATTGAATTTCCCTTATAAACCAATTTATTTGAATCCAAACACAATGCAAAGTTGCTCTTATAAACCAATTTACCTCTAATTGAAACACAATCAATTGGGTTGCCAACTATGGACATTGAATTACTCATATAAATGAATATACTACACATTAAATTCAATGCAAACACTTGACTTGATGGCAAAAGAATTCTCATATTCATAACTTTACTTTTACACAAATGTAGAGCAGAAATAATTTTCCAAGTTGATAATGATTTTTCCAGATTCATTCCTTTAACATAATGCAATAATACATAAATTGCAGTCCTTCTACTGGCCACTCCATATGTTACCAAATTTTGGGACAAATTAAAATCCCTTAGAGTTAATGACTACAATGATCATGGAGAAAGAAAAAATTGACAAAGAGGAATCCACTCCAACAAGCTCAAAAAACTTGTAATGTAATTAAAAGAAGCATTGAACATTTTAGGAATAAGTTTAATAATATGAGAGAAATGGTTATACCAACTTGTGGATTTTTCTCTTTTTATAAACTGTAGCACTTGAAATTCATTAATATATTAAAGTTTCATATTCACAAAGAACCTAGCATTCCATAGATCAACAAATATGTCAAAGAACCTAACATTCCATACATCAACAAATATGGAGACAGAGCAATAAAGAAGCTCCTCAAGATGGCAATTTACAAAAGGACAACTTAAATCCATCTAATATAAACTAAGACAACAAACTAAATCTGACCAGAACCAAAATCATTTCCAAAATGACATAAAATCCAGATTTCTCCACAAACTAGATGCCACAAAGGAATGAAACAATAATAAATAAGTACATTTGTTCCAAAACAAACATCTTTCAACTGTACATTCGTTCCAACCCAAACATTAAGTGCAATTACATCTTTTAACTATAAGTGAATCGAAAAATGAATTTCAGATATTAAT
The DNA here is from genome assembly GCA_000404065.3 of Pinus taeda. Lineage (NCBI taxonomy): Eukaryota > Viridiplantae > Streptophyta > Pinopsida > Pinales > Pinaceae > Pinus > Pinus taeda. The sequence continues at coordinate 14,660 of APFE030646344.1, forward strand.
GTTGTCACTGCATTTAAAGTATCTGCCTAAGAAGTTCAAATGTGAAATCTTTGCATATTATCATAGACTCTATTCCAAACAATACATAAACGAATTAAAACACAATGCAAATGCATTGGACTGCTCACTATGAGCATCAAAATACCTTTATAAATAAATGTACCTCCAATTAAAACATAATACAAATGGGTAATGCACTCTTAGCATTGAATTTCCCTTATAACCCAATTTACTTCGAATCCAAACACAATGCAAAGTTGCTCTTACAAATCAATTTACCTCCAAAGAACATTTGGCAATAAAAACAGACTTCCATCTTACACTAATAAGGTTGGGTAATTAGTTGTGTGATTTTTTTAAGACCTCCATTGGATACCATAGAAAGTAAACTCCACCGTATACAAATCAGATAACCCTTATAACAGCTAAATCCAAATGTCCAAAAAACACCACAGAGATGATTTTCTCATCAAAATTCATTACAGAGCTAATGAGACCACATAAAAAACAATTGCCCACATTGGATTGGAAGGCAAAGAAGGTCTAAACAACACAAATCAGATGAACCACAGAGCATTTCAATCCCATAACAGACCATAGGGTCAAGGCCACCCCTTGGATGCCATAGAAAGTAAACTCCACCATATACAATTCAGATAATCCTTATAACAGTTCAATCCAAATATCCAAAAAACACCACAGGGATGAACCGCATGTCAAAATTCATTACAAAGTTAATCAAACCACGAAAAGAAAATAATTTCCCGAATAGATTTGAAGGAAAAGAAGGTCTAAACAACACAAATCAGATGAACCACATAGCATTTCAATCCCAAAACAGACCATAGGATCGAGGCTACCCCTTGGATACCATAGAAACTAAACTCCACCATATACAAATCAGATAACCCTTATAACAGTTCAATCCAAATATCCAAAAAACACCACAGAGATGATTTCCGCATCAAAATTCATACATAACTAATTAGACCACAGAAAAAACACTTGCCCGCATCGGATTCGAAGGTAAAGAAGGTCTAAACAAAAAAAATCAGATGAACCAGAAAGCATTTCAATCCCAAAACAGACCATAGGGTCATTTGCAAAGGAATTATAGAGCACAGGAAATTATGTCCCAAATCCAGGTTCACCAACTCCTCAAGCAGAAAAGCTCTGGGTAAATTGAACCCAAGAAATGATTGTTGTTCAAGAACAGAGTCTGCAATCTGCTATAGCTAGAAAGCTCAGGAGGGATTTGTCCTGAAAGCGAGTTGTAGCTCATTTCGAGAGACACAATGCCCCTCAACTCTCCTAACTCGGGCGCCAATTTACCCTCCAAGCCGTAGGTGGAAAGATTCAATGCCCTCACTGTAATTCCATCTCCATAACAGAAAACACCCGTCCATGAACGAAAGGAGGGTAATAGAGCAAGCGGAATTGACAAAAATCATAAAAAATGCAGAAAACATGCAATAAGAACTAATTTCCCAGCAAATTCAAGTGTTCAAAAACACAACAGTGCAGTAAGAGCAAAAAGAACAAAAATCCCAACAACAAGTTTAGGTGTTGAAAACCACAGTGGCTGGTAGGATTTATAATCCTACAGGATAGACACAGAAGCCACCACCATGTCCAAACGTCCCCCAGACCTCGGCATACCTTTTCTGCAACAACCACACAAATTAACTGCAACCAAAACATGAAAAACTTAGCAGTTGGCAAAAACATACAAACAAATTATAGGCAATTCGAAAAAAAACCCATGTATTTAGAAATTTACCTTTCGAACTAGTTAGAATTTCGCACTGGTGCCTTCTGTTGAAAAATGTGCAACAAGAGATGTTAAATTTAGAATGTGCTAAAAATAGGACTTCTAAAAATAGCATGTCTAAAAATAGCAGCATGGCCAGTGAGGTCATTGGCCACCTTGGGTGAGAGGTGAAACTGCTAAAAATAGAAAGTTCTAAAAATAGCATTTCTGTGTCCCTTCCTATTTATAGTAGTCCCTAGTCTATCTATAGGAAGTAAAATTAATATTGGTCCAGTAGTTGGAAATATTAATTAATTAATTCAGTTGAGTTAATTAGTTAAGGAAATTCGAATTTGAAGTCTTTGTGAGCATGCACATGAGTTGTCCCACTGATTGAGGAATTTATCCTTAACTTCCTCCACTGATTGAGGGAATAAGTAGAGTTTTATAATGCGAGAATAAGTTGACTTAGTTCTAACTATTCAAGTCCAGTTAGATTATTTTAACAAGTTGTTAAAGTAATAAAATATAGTTTGTTAATGCCTACATGCATGTGACAACTATTATTTTAGATAACTGAGAATTCACTCATGGATAACTCTTGCATGACAGTTTCGTCAGAGACCCAGTTGAGACCAGAGAAGGGACAATGTACTATCAGTTGGATGAATATTTTTCCTACAAAGGAAGCTCATCCATGATGAGGATTTATCTCCTTCAAGTTTGTGCAATTAGATCAGAGGTTAGTGAGTGTATGAAGAGGCCAATTCACACAAGTGGCAGCACTGGACCCCAAGGAAACTGCACAAGGAAATAGGAGGCTTGGAGGGCAGAAGGGAAGGTTTGTGAGAAGCCTATGACTATCTATGAGTAGCAGAGGGATTGTACTGAGAGCTAGATAGGTTCCGAGCTAAGGCTTTGTGTAATCCAGACTATATTTCCACTTGCATCATAATACAAAGATGGGGTTTTAGGCAGTTGTTTTCCCCCGGTAAATTCTTCTATGTCATGTGTGATTGATTCCTTCTTATCAGTTATATGTGTTCTTATTGATGTTGCTCAGGGTTGATTAAGCTTCCGCTAAATTGTTTGTAGAAGTAGATCAAGTGTTTTGCTTTAGTAAATTGCATTAGCAGGTGATCTACAGGTGGAAAATTTCTACATGGTATCAGAGCTAGCTAATTTGTAGAAAAAGTTCTACATGGTATCAGAGCTAGTTGATGTGTAGAAAAATTTAACAAAATTCCTACATGGTATCGAAGCACAAGTTATCAAGGAAGAACAATATACTGAGAGGAGGTTTCAAAGTTTTGAGTTTTAGGCCGAGAGTTTGCAGAGAAGATCTGAAAATTTATGTACAAAATTTTCAGAAACAAATAGCAGATTTGGATTCCTTGCGGAAAAAGACCCAAATTCAAAACAAAAAAAAAAAATCGGTTGAATAAGAGTTCGGATGAGGGAGATATCGTTGATTTAAAATCAACTCTTTTTCCAAAAAAAATCATGACGGCGAGAAAGTGGAAATAGATTGGTGTGCTAGCCAAGAACATGTATGCACTTGAGGTACAAGATGCATGCAAATCCTTGAGTAGCAAGGCAATTGATGGAGACTTGGTGGTTGAGAGGGAGGGTATGTTGCCTCTCAACATGCAGCGCCAGAAGAAGCCTCAGACGATTGTGGAGGAGCCATGATTGGTGCAGCAACTTCAAGAGGTTGTGGAGCAGCCACAACAGGGGAAACTGAGAGGAGATCGAGTAGAGACATCTACTCATGCAGAGACCTCCAGTAGGGGGAAACTTCGAGCCAAGTGGGCAAAGGGATCGCATGCAGCCATACCTCCAGGTAGGAGGTGGGGTGATGTGGATTGATCATCCTAAGGAGGAGGGGTAGGATCCTTGAGGTACCCAACCTCTTGGATGAGACCTTGTTTCGGGAGCCCCGATATGGAGTAGCAGGAACTGAATGATTGGGTAGAAACAAATGTGGATGGAGCGGCAGAGAGAGCTACAGTGCATAGCTAGCAGGTTGCAGCAATGCGAGAGGCACATGTGTTTTGCACAGTGCTAGGTGGCACAGAGAGGTGTGCAATGGTGTGAGTTGCATGGAGAGGTTGCAGTAGCATAGATGTCAGAGAGGAAGCACTTGTCAACAACAGGTAGAGCTTCAGCATCAGAGTATGTTCCTAGCCCAACAAAGTGGTCAGTTGGGAGTGTTTTTGTTCCAAGTGTTGTTGGAGCAAGTGGACCGGGTAGATGTGTTGCATCTAGGACATTCCAGAGTTACAGGATTGGGTTTGAGAGAAAGCCTTTCTTGTTGAGAGCGAGTGTTGAAAAATGTGCAACAAGAAATGTTAAATTTAGAATGTGCTAAAAATAGGACTTCTAAAAATAGGATGTCTAAAAATAGCAGTTTGGCCAGTGAGGTCATTGGCCACCTCGAGTGAGAGATGAAACTGCTAAAAATAGAAATTTCTAAAAATAGCATTTTTGGGTCCCTTCCTATTTATAACAGTCCCTAGTTTATCTATAAGAAGTAAAATTAAACTTGAGCTTAACAATAGTTTGAAATATGAATTAATTAATTCAGTTGAGTTAATTAGTTGAGGAAATTAGAATTTGAAGTCTTTGTGAGCATGCACATGAGTTGTCCCACTGATTGAGGAATTTATCCTTAATTTCCTCCACTGGTTGAGGGAATAAGTATGAGTTCTATAATGAGAGAATCAGTTGACTTAGTTCTAACTATTCAAGTCCAGTTAGATTATTTTAACAAGTTGTTAAAACAATAAAATATAGTTTGTTAATGCTTGCATGCATGTGACAACTATTATTTTAGATAACTGAGGATTCACTCATGCATAACTGTTGCATGTCAGTTCCGTCAAAGACCCAGTTGAGATCAGAGAAGGGACAATGTACTATCAGTTGGATGAATATTTTTCCTATAAAGGAAGCTCATCCATGATGAGGATTTATCTTGTTCAAGTTTGTGCAGTTAGATCAGAGGTTAGTGAGTGTGTGAAGAGGTCAATTCACACAGGTGGTAACACTGGACCCCAAGGAAACTGCACAAGGAAATAGGAGGCTTGGAGGGCAGAGAAGAAGGTTTGTGAGAAGCCTTTGATTGTCTATGATCAGCAGAGGGATTATACTGAGAGCTGGATAGCTTCCGAGCTAAGGCTTTGTGTAATCTAGACTATATTTCCACTTGTATGATAATAGAGAGATGGGGTTTTAGGCAGGTGCTTTCCCCGGGTAAATTCTTCTGTGTTATGTGTGATTGATTCCTTCTTATCAGTTATATGTGTTCTTATTGATGTTGCCCATGGTTGATTAGGCTTGTGCTAAATTGTTTGTAGAAGTAGATCAAATGTTTTGCTTTAGTACATTGCATTACCAGGTGATCTACAGGTGGAAAATTTCTACATGGTATCGAAGCTAGCTGATTTGTAGAAAAATTTCTACATGGTATCAGAGCTAGCTGATGTGCAGAAAAATTCTATAAAATTCTACACCTTCCCAAACAACAGGCTGTGAGAATGAAACAACGACCAAGGTATCTGTAAACCCTTGACGATGTAGAAGGAACAACTACAACGACATTTGTAAACCCCCGACGATGTAGATTGTTTAACAACAATAGTAGAGTTAAACCCCCCTCAAAACAAGTAAAGCAACAAAAACCTAAACCCTGAACAACAATGTCAGGCTTAATTAAACAACCACACCATAAACCCTAAACTGCTAAAGAACCACTGCAAGCAACCTCGCTCGGTGAGCAGCTCAAGAATGGCGGACAAGGCGAACTAGTTTTGGAGCCGTCCCAAGCCATCGTCGGCGAAGCGCATCACTCACACATTGGACTTGAACAAAACAACATAGGGCAGAGAAGACATTGCACAAAACAGACGAAATGAAACCCTAAATAGTGAGGTAGCTGCAAAGTTAAATGCCGCCACACACCACAACACGTGGCAAGGTCCACTCGATAGGTGTCGTACAATGTTGGCAGGTGTCAATGTGGAAAAAGTTGATGTGGACGGGAGGGCGCACAGGTAATGGCATCCCTCCCTTATGTAGAAGTGAAATGTCATTAGGACTTTTTATAAAGGAGATCTTTGCACTCTTGCAAGGGGTTCCCCATTGGGCAATTGTAAGTTGTCTTCAAATATTGAATACAGTGATATTGTTAATTTGTACTTTGTGCTCTTACAAAGTTGTTGATGATTGTGGACTATTTTGTCCATTCACAATTTTTTTTGTGCTTATAGGGATGGATATTATGACTTGTGGACTATTTTTTTGTTCACAATGTTCATGCTCCCTTATCTTATACATTAGTCTTTGTTAAATTTAAATCTTAATGACTTACAACATGATTTAGGTTTTTTTACAAATGGTGTATGGTGCATAATTCTCCTTGCTCTTTGCATTTCTATCATAAATTTTTGTCCAACATTTTGATGCAGAACATGTATTCTCTTAGCAGTCTATTTTGATGGTTTCAACGGTAGTTAGTGGACTATTTTTCTTATGTTATATACCTTCTTTATGTGTCACATTAAATTGGTTCTTTATAGCATTCTTGCACATTTATATTAGTTTACATTTCATATCAACCTTGCATTTGCATAGTAGATGCATTCCATTCATTTCATAAAAAAAACAATACTACAAGTTGGGCCATAATTAATAGCTTGTAAGAACGAATAGTAACTAGGCTATATTTGGAGGGTTCACCATTTCAATGGAGGAAACTCTAATTGGGTCCTTTTACTAGGTGAACCTGTGATGTTGACAATACGATGTTTTGTCATGTAAATTCATTGAAAACTAGGAGTAACTAATATATTAGACAAGCTAAGTGTGCATTATTGAAAGCTAGTTGTCATGTATTGAAAGCCTTAGAAGGGATATCAAAGAAGCTTGACAAGGGAAGCATGTTGGGTTTCTTGCTAGCCCAAGGTAAGTGGAGGTTAGATATATGGTGATGTCATTTGTGTAGTGGGTGTACTTCACCTTTGGGATTTCTTTCGTAAACTTGCTCCTCTATCTCTTAGTCTAGCCTATGTAGATAGGTATTCATTAAGGAGTGGAGAGATAGTCAAGCCTCATGATATCCCTCCCTAGTAAAGACAACAAGTCTTCATCATTTGCATGCTATCATAATGTGTCTAATCAATATTAATGCATATTCTTCTAAGACTAAGAGTATAGTAGGACAAGAAAAGATCAAGACATAAAGAAAGTAAAAAGTCAATTATTGCTTCTCCTCATGCAGAGTAGACCAAAGACATGTTGAGATCTCACATAACTAACTCATCCAACTTTGGATATGAGACCGATCTCTTCCTTATTTCAAGACTAATCCCTTGCTTAGTAGTAAATAGAATTGAACATAATTCTCAACTCTCGATTCACCAATATAGATTCAATGCCAAACCCTTTTGTATTGCCTCTACACCTAAATAGCAACATCCCTTCGTAATAAATACGTATCATGTGATATGTTTCATGTGAAAGTTTTCCCATTTCCACTGCTACCTCTTTAGAGAAAAAACTCCATTTAAAAATGAAATAAATATAGTGTAAAATATAAATATAGACATTTATTATAAAGTAATTAAATTAAAATTAACATATTATTATAAAATAATTAAATTAAAAATATAGATATCCTTACAATAATTTCACTGTTAAATTTAAAAAGCAAATACTAAAATTTACAAAAGCCTATCTACTCTACTCTATCCCTCTAAATAACTTCTTTGAAAAAACCATTAAACCTATTCAAACTTTACATTCAATACCACCAAAAATATAAAAAATTAAATTTAAATGGTTTTATGAATAAAAAAATTAAAATGATGTCTGAAATTGAACATTAATATCCCCTATAACATATTTTAGAGAAATGCGTGGTCAATTTATACAAGTCAAACGATATATAGTTTGAATTAAATGCTTGCTCGTCGCATCTCTGACCGAAATCTTAATCTTCTGCTGCAACAGGATCATAATACTAGTAATTATCATAATCCTAATAATTTATGCCAAGTCAAGCGATATACTTAGAATAGACTGGTTGTTCTTCGCATTTTCTACCCAAATCTTCGCCTGTGACCGAAATAAAATATTTAGTTTTATATTCTTGTTTTTCACGCTTCACAATTGTAGACGTGTTTTCAGCGCTATTGAAAGATCTGTTTTGAATTGTAGAATAAGGAAACATTATCTAAGACTTTTCTGTAAATGTCAAATCAGAGACTTAACATTAATGGAAAAATGATTTACCTAAGAGTATACATATTTATATTTTTTTAATTTTTAATATAAACAAAATTTTAGGGCAATCCCTGCCTCATTAAAAGAAATCATTTCGATAATTTATGTTTTTAGAGATCAGAATATATATTATTTAAAAGTTATTTTTTAATTAATGTTAGAGGTTTATTTTATAACTAAGTGTGATGTATAATTTTGTGGTTCTGTTATTAAAATTGAAATTTTGCTCATGTTCACAAAAAAAATTATAAAAAAAAATTAAATAACTATACAAGATACTTCAATAATGTCTGCTCATGAAAAATTTGCAAATGCTTATGTTGGCCAAAATAATTTTTTTTTTAAATCTAAAAAAAATAACTCTTCAAAACACTTAAATAATGTCTACTCATAAAAAAATTGCAAGTGAAGAAATTAGATCCTTCTTGGCTCATGTTTGATGTGTATTTAAAATGAATCTATGATGGTCTTCGTGTTATTTGAGTGTGATGGATTTGGAAGAATCAAATCAAAGTTATTTACATCACAGAAACTTAAACTTAGCTTTCTTTTCTTGAAAGTGTCTTCTAATCTAGTCGATAATATGTCCTAAATAAATCTAGAACCAATAAAGCACCTTGTGCTTTCATGATTATATATATGTGTGTGTGTGTGTGTTTACAAAGAAAAAAACTTAGTCATAACTAAGGGTCAAGAAACAACTCTGAGTTTGTCTTCTTTCTCTTGATTTCCCATGTTCTTTTGTTTAAGTGCTTTGAATTTGTATAATATTCAAAAGATGAAGCATAATTACTTTATGAATTTTTCTTTTTTTTTCTTAAACAATGAGAAAACTTATCATAACTCAGTTGCCAAAACAAAAGTAGGACAATCATCAATAACTACTGTGGAAAAACTTATCATAACTCAGTTGCCAAAACAATAGTGGAGGCACTCATCAATAACTATTATTCTCAAATGAAATTAACTCATCACTATTATTCATCTAAATTTTATGATATAACTTTTGATAAAATTATAATTTTATATTATTTAAATTATTTTTTTCTAATAATTTTTTAAAGCATTTTTATTTCACAAATAATATAACTCAAAACTTACCATTCCAACCTATCATTATACAAAATTGACTATAAAATATCAAAATTATACTTTTAAATTACTAAATTAATATATAAAATGAAAACTAATTTAAACATAAATTTAGGCGGTTAATCAACAAATCACTAACTCAATTTGCAGAACTAAAATTAATTTAACTATTATCAATATTATTTATAAAATGATTCAATACGATTAACTGAATCATTAACTGTTAATCAATGTAAACCAAAAAGTGATTTGAAATATTTGGCACACACCATTAACGAAAAAGAATATTCTCGTAACAATGTGATATGATTCCTTCGTGATGTATTGTAATGATGCGTGGGGAATACGGAGAAAATGACAGCCAATTGTATATTAGCTGTTGATTCAAAAGCAAAATTAAAATTCATTCTTTGACTTGTTTTCCAAATATTAACTTTAATTATTAAGGACAACTTTAGATAGACCAAAGGTTATTATGATTTTTCAGACACAAAGTTATGTTGTTTTTTTTAATAAATAATTTGAAATATTTTTTTTAATCCTTATGAGCAATGCGAAGATTTCAGTGTCACAACACGCATACGTTTGGGAGTTTTAGCATTGATTTTGGGCATGGCTTATTAGATGAGCCGGTCAATTTACTTTTTTTGGTTTCAAAAGTTTTTGAAAGGTTATAGGTTTGTAAATATTTTTTTTGTATGTGGTTCACGAGCATCTTGGACAATACGTGATCGCTACGTCCACGGAAAAATCTGGGCGATAGCTGGGTTAAATCGCCCCTCGGCCTACTGCAAGCCCTGACCCCAAGGGCTTCGAGTGGATTCGACCTTGTGACCTCCTGATGGTGAGGCACGGTTTTTGACCAATTGAGCTAACCCTTGGGCTATAGGCTTGTAAACACTTATTTGTAAATGTTTTAGATTTTTATTATTTACTAAGGCATGGTTTATTAGGTGGTTTGGTCAATTCACTTACTTCCATTTTTAAAGTTTCGAAAAGTTGTAGGTTAATAAATATTATATTTATTCTGAATGCAGGTGTATGCTAGGACTGACCTAATGGCAGAGGAATGGGACGGCAAGTGGCCTAGCCACATGGCCACCCGTAAACCCGCACACAAAGTAATAAAACTGTTTCGCATCAGCAGTGAATGCCATTCAATTCGACACTCGAATCAACTCACCAGCGCCATCACGCCTCGGCTCTGCATCATGGAGCCCTTAGGTAATAGTCGACCCACCTCCTCCTGGCATGTTCTTTGCAAAAAAAACATACAAAATCATTGAGGGATCCAAAAGCATAGAGATAATGTGGCTGCAAAGAAAACTACCTTGAGAGACAAGCTTTGCCCAACTAGCACTCTGGAGGGTCTTCCTAGACCACTGGGTAGGGCTTGTAATAGTCTATGTCATCAAGAAGGAGGTGCCTCATGGAAGCAGGCTAATTGGACGATGTTGGTTGCACTATTTGTTGTAGGGAAGACAAGACAGAGTGGCTGCTGAGTTGGCCACTCTTGCTGCTGGAGGGGCCACTCAAGCTAGCTGGAGTGGTCTTCGAGTCACCATGAGTCTGCTGACACCTTGGCGAAGGGTTGTGGAGGCTAGCATGTTGTACAATGGTTTGAGCCAGAGAGAGCGAATGGGAATCATCCACTGTGTCAGTTGAGGGAGACACAAAGCCCTAAAGTTGCATGCCCAGGAGGTCAACAATTTGACCATTAGCAGCTTTGTCATGGTGCAGGTGAAACTCCATATCCAACACATTGCCCTCCAACATCACATTGGCGTCCTACTAGTCCCTAAAGTGGCAGTCGAGGAGATTACATAATGCCCAAAGGTGGTCTCCCGTGACCTCGAGCTCCTAAGCTTCTGCATCAACAACCATTCTGTGATAGGGATGGGGGATACTACGATAAAAATGCTCACTACATGCCGAGATGGGAGGGAAGGTCTTCCCCTTCCCCTACCTCCTCTTCGGGGGTGCCATCAATTCCTCACCATGTTTGTACTTAACTCTCTCTTAATGCTTGTCACCTTATTTCCATCTACATGTGTGAGTTGTTGTGGTAATGAACAACTTGTGCTGCTGGAGCTGAGCCATATTGCATGGTGATCATCCCGCCAGGAAACAGGACAAGTGTACCAAATCTCCATGAACCATAAATGTTAAGGGAGGGTGGGCTTGCCACCACCTCCCTGTCTCAGGGCCAACGTACTATGGAAGACATGCCAATAACTCCACCAAGTTCTTGCAACATATCATCTATGGATATCATTCATGAGAGCAATTATTGCCTCGGTTTTGCAGTGGAATACCAGGCTCTGAGGAACTTTAACAAATCATATATATTCATTTAACTTTAACATTTTTATTTTAAAATTATGGCAATAATTAAATTTTATTTTTCTTTATAAAACTGTATTAAAATAATACACAATTTATTTTTAGAATAATTTATTTGTTACTAAAAATATAATTGTAAGATTGATAAAAAATGATAAGAAGCTTTCATAATTTAAATTGAAACTTGGTGTTTGACTTCACTATGACCTTAAAACTAAATTATTTTTACTATTATTAAGCAAATTTAAAATTTGTTGATTTGAACTTGATCAATTAACTTAAATATAAATTTATTTTAAAGCTAAATTGTATTGTTTTTATTTTAAAATCTAACATATATCTGAGTGGACTTGTATTTTTTATTTATTTCTTTTTTATTATAAGTTTATTTATTTATTTATTGTATGAAGAGATGTTGTAATGTTCTATTAAACATTTTGATTTGATCAAATTACATAAAAATACAACTAAAAAAAAATAAAATAAAACAACATAATTAATAATTATAATTATCAATAAACATTTTAATACGATAAAAATATATAAAAAAAAAAATAAAATAAAAAAACATAAATTACTAATTATATGTATAACTAATAATAAACTACCTAGATCTATCTTAACTTTAGTTCTATTAAGTTTGAAAATGCATCATATCTATTGAGATACAAACCTTTTTTAGTGTGAAAATAGATTTAACCCCTTAATGTTTAGTACCTTTAGTGTTTAGTAGATGAAATTGGAATCTAGATTAGTTTTTTAATTCTAAAACCAACTTGTATATTTTTTGTTTTAAAATTGGCTTATATTCATTTTTATTTTTCAATATAAATATTTTTTATTATAGCATTATATTGGATTGTGAAATACACCTAAAAACACGCTTAGATGCAGTGAACTTGCAAATATTAATTGTTAAATATTACAAGTGAACCTGCAAATATTAATTATTAAATATTACAAATTAAATTAGATTAATGCTGTGCACAATTGTCAAATTCATTTAAACAAATTTTTTTATAACAAAATTTGGATGATGACAAAAAAAAGCTACCATACAATGTTTAGCTTTAATCTAATTGTAAACTTAATTTGAACAAACAATTACAAAATATATATATGAAACCCTAGTATAGTATCAGTAGGTAAGTGTCACCATAATTTAAAATTAATGCACCGTGAACAACATTTTTGTAAGTTTTCAGTAATTCTAAGTAAATTTAAATATAAAAATTCAATCAAAGTTTTAAATAGATTGTAATTCTAATTTTATGTATCAAGGAATCTCTAAAAGAAATAATGTCTTTATCAAATAATATATCCCTAATAGATTTCAAATTATTAAAAATATAATATGCAAAATGTACTTGTTTTCCTCATTTTTTAATGAATATTTACACTAAATCAATAGAAAATTTTGAAGTAATTATCAAATTAACATATATTAATAAACTATAGATAACGTAAGACAATATACTCACTAAAAAGTAACTTAACAACAATATTCATAAAATAATATATTAAAAATAAGATTTAAATGTGGTATAAAGGAAAGTAACAACTTTTACTCATAAACTAAATTATTTATTATTATTTTTTTATAAAATATATACGATTTAATTTTAAATGGCATGCCCATCCCCATCACGCACTTGCTGCACGAAGGTCTAAATCTAGTCAAGTTTGACGGAAAGATAAGTGAGAGAGACTTGGCAGAGCGAATGAAGAAGAAATTCGAGCTTATCAAGAAGCCACGCAGGTACTCCATAACATCCATCAACGAACCCGTGGTAAAAATTGCCACTTAGATACTAGCCGACAAGGTTATGAGGAAGTGACACGCGTACGAGATTCCGGCGCCTGTGATCTTGTTAGCTACACAATGCGCGGAGGGCATGCAGTTTAACTGGTTGTGCTACTTATGTAGTGAGTTCCTTGCAAATTGTCGCGAGGCCCAAGATGAGAGAAAGACCTTCCACTACGCGTGGTTGATGCTCTCCATTGTGCTAGTTGCTTGGGATCTACGGGAGGACAGCGAATTTCCTCCCATGGAGGCCGGATTGCCAGAAGCTTCACAGTTTGCCTCCCTATGGACCACGAAGGACCTCGAGCGGGTCACTGAAACAAAATATTTATGGGTATTGATGGAGTCGAGCTTCTGCATGGCCATCAACTAGCGCCCACAGTTGTCCCCAACTGTGTATGAACAATTGTCTGAATATGCTGAGTTCAAAGCAAACTTCCACCGCGTTTACATCCAAGCTCGGAAGGACCTGCAACAGAGGTGGTTTGATTTGCCATATCTAGTTACCGATAATGCCATCCAGGAAGTAATCAAGCACTGGCCAGCAGATTGACATACTCCATCTGATTTGGCTGCAGGTACCAGCAAAGGCATAGGGAGTTCAACAGAGAAAAAGCAAAAGGATGCAGCGAAATAGGTGGCGCAGTGAAAAAAGGAGGTCAAAGAAAAGGCTTGAATGGAAAATGAGTGCGCTGCAAAGGAGCAAGTTGAACGGAAACAACGCGTATCTCAGAAAAGCGGTAAATCCCCCTCACCCGAAATCGAGGAGGAAGAGCGGTTGGCACAGGGAGGTGGAGGCGATGAGGGGCAGAGCACCCCATTTCGAGTAAAGAAGGGCAAGGAACAGCAGCAGGAGGGGTCTTGAAAGAAGACAAAGGCGACTAAACCACCGATGGATCCCATTACGCTGACAGAGGGCAATCTCGACGAGATCAGGGACAAAGTGTGTGACACTACCACCAAACTATTGCAGCAATTCGAGCAACAACACATGCAGTCATTAGGTAATATTCAGAAGGATCTGCGTGAACTGCAGATCCATACCAGCAAAATACAGGTGGGCGTAGGACAGGTCAGCGCCGCACAGACGAGCCTGGCACCAGGGACAAGTCAGGCTACCGAGCTAGTCTGGACATTAGACCTCAGGATCGTTGTGCTGCCAGGAAGGTCCATGAGCGTGGAATCAGGCGATGACAAGATCATCGTTAGCACCCTGAAGAACATTAGCCTCAACATTGCATCACTCCCCAACAAATATCTTCACGTGTTACAAACAGGTGTGACAATGGAATTGAGAACGTGGGAGCATCACGCTCTTCGTTTAATCAGCAAGTACAGGGTGAATAATGAACAAATGTTCGCCGAGAAGACAGAGGCCTTGAAGGAAAAGGATACAATCTAGGCGCGGGATGCCTAGTTTGTGGGAACAGTTGCAGAGGCGTGTCAAACAGTGTCGGAGTTGCACATCCCTGAGGAAGCGCAACTAGAGGCCAAGATTTGGAAACTCATTGCGGGCGTCTGCGATGCCAAGGCAGAGGTGGCCAAAGTTCAATTTGAACTCAATATGAAAATCACGGAGCTGGAATTCAAGTCACAACCTTCGACTCTTCTCGAGGTCAGGGAACATCGCAGCACTACCATCAAGGAAGGGATAGGTATTGTGGATGCCACGATTGTTGACTGCACAATTTTGTTTGAATAGGCCATGGAAGTGGTGACGACCTTGCAGGAAGATCCCACCCTGCAGATATTGAGTACAGAGATCCACGAGCTCCAGCAGCAGTGTGATGAAGTGAGGGCAACAGCACGCTCCATTGCTATAGCGCAGTGCCTCGCCAAGTTACAAGAGGCAAAGCAGCTCCTTGCGCAAGTGGAAGCAGTGCAGAAAAAAGAGGCAATGCTTAAGGCACGGTTGGGTCCTTGGTTGGACGAAGCCTACCTAGTCTCAGCCAACATTCAGGAAAAGCTGATGAGCTTGCATCTTACACAGCAGAAGATCAAGTGAGTTGACAAAGGACCAGCTACAGAGCAATTGGTCGAACAAGTGAAGCAGGCAGCCATGCAGAGCGCGACCGAAGTAGCAGTTGCGTAGGTGGAGCTACAGGATCTCACAACAAGATTACTGCGCCAACTGAGTGACTCGAGGGCGAGTCATTACCTTTATTTTGGGGGTTTGTTGGGATGGGGTCCCTAGGTCAGTTTTGGGGCAAAAGCCCAAGTTTTAATGTAAAAAGATGTAAAGTCTCCACAAATTGTGGATGCGAAGTGTGGAGTTAGTTAAGAGTCAAAAAGGGGTTTTACCCTCATTCATGTAAACTTGAGTCGGTTTTTGAAGATCTACCCATGGTCCTTGGACCATGGGTCATATAAATAGGTGTGTCGTAGAGAATCTAAGGCAGATAGATAGAGATAGAAGTCTTTTGTCTATGAGTACAACGGAAGGAGTCTAGGGAGTTAGTGCAGGAAAGTAAGAGGAAAGGTTGTGCAACTGAGTGTGCAGAGGCCTAGAGTAGTGTCCGTAGCTGAGTGCGCAGGGAAGTATTGAGTCAATGTAAACCTATACTAAAGATCAATAAAAAACACTGTTGCAGAAATTCTTGTGTTTTATCTCTTTACTTATGTTATGTATGATTGCGATATATGTTGCGATGAAATGATGCTTTAATAAAATAATGATGTATTGATGCGCGAATCTACTTGATCCATCTTATTATCTGAATGTAATTAATGTTAAGTGATCACGTGAAGATCATAACACTTTCTGTTAAAGTTAGTGAACACTTAGCTAGATCTGAGTAAATATTGATCTAAGGGTAATCTATGGTGCGCATAAGTAGCTAATTTTCTTGTGCAGGGTTCGCAAAAGCAAGTCGTAGACCTTCGCGGAGGTCTAGAGGCCGATTGAGGGAAGTTACAGCACTAAGCCTTAAGGGCTTAGAGATCTGCGTGAAGGCAGATCGAGGTCATAGAAAGACATCACATTGATCTCTAGATGCAGAAACTTGGTTCCAACATCCCCCCATACTACTTCTGGTGAGACTTTAGTCAGTGCTACGCAGATTGATGCAGAAAGGGTCAGTAGTGTAGGGTTTTGTTTGGCACAACTAACTTTGGACCTGGGTCAAGACCCACTAAGCCAACAACTTGACTGGATCCTAGGTCGACATTTCATCTTGGTGTAGGTTGAATGCTCTATTTTAAGGCTGACTTGCTAGAATAGCTCGAGCTTGGTCTTGGAGGGTCTTTTGACTCTTACAATGATCAAATACATACGTAACATGCCCAAGAAGGGTCTTTCATACATGACATTGACGCAATTGACTTATGGCTTAATGACCAAACCTAATAATTCACAATGGGAGCTTCATTTATAAAATAAAATCTCTTGAGCATGAACCCATGTCTCAAGCATAAAATAATTTTATTTTTCTCCTTTACATTAATTACATAAAATCATGATTACACGTGATTATGAAGACCGAACCTAGTTACATATTTCAACAGGGGTATCGAGGTGTGGTGTATAAAAATAATTTAACCTCCAAAATCTTTAGAATTTTATGTTTATGGGAGTGTTTTGGAACAACAATTTATGTAATTTCATCACGCCTCTAGATCTTCTAGAGATGGACAAAAGATGATAATTGACAAATAAAGTCAATTAAGTGGTTGACTAAGTGACCAACCAAGCATTTTACTAGTCGAGCAACCAAACCAAAACAACTGACTAGTGCATGGAGTAGGTAAAAATCAAGTAGTTTGTTATGCACCCTCGTCAACCTATGTGGACTTCATCTTCCTCACTTCAAGGAAAATGATTACATCTTGGTGCTATATAAGATGAACTCATAGGTCAATTTAAGCATGACATATGGATATGTGTGCTATATGTCATGTATGGAAATCTTTTGGTTTCATACACCTTTATCTTGAGGTATGCTTGATTGTTTTTAAGTGTTGTAATAATGTCTTCAGGCACCACTTCTCTCTTGGAATACTAGCTCTATCTATTTTATCTTGCAGTTCTCCAACATGAAATAGGGATTTCAACCATTGCTAGGAGATACGTTGGTGTTTACTATGCTCAACAACAAAAGATTCTTCATTATGAAATCAAAGGGAGAAGTTAGGGATTTTATCAACACTCAATTTAATTAATTTTTAATGTTACTATGAAGTTTTATTTGTTTAATCTCTATCTCGATAGTGAGGCTTGGTTATGGTGAAGTATCAAGAAATATGTTTTATGGCTTCTATGAGGACATGAATAGTTGTGAAACCATTGGAACCTAAAACATTCTTTGTGAATATTGATGAATTGGTTAAGGCATGGGATTACCAAACAAAAATGGATATTGAATACTTCAATTGATTGAAGGCGTTTCTCATACCAAGGAAGAAAAAATATTATTAATAAATTAATTTTAAAATTTGCCCTTTTTGTTTGAAAACCTTTTCAAATGCTGCACTTAATACTCATTAACACATCAAATGCACATATTATAAAGAACAGTTAGATTAATCTAGTAACCGGAATTCCAAAACATTTGAGAAAGAAAAAACAACACAAAAAACAAACCAGTCAACCAACAAAAAATAAACATAAAAATGGGTGAGCATTCCATGTGGGAAAATACCTTTCGAGCAAAGAAGGCTAAATATATTTTATACGGAATAAGTTAAACCAACAATTGCTGGGTCATCAGCCCTCTCGGGTACGAATTAAAAGTGTCCATTGGTGAGTCACCCAGTTGAATTACCTTCCCGAGAAGAGAAGCAAAAAAAAATTAATTTAAGGCAAATAAGGTTAAAAACCCAGCAAATTGTGGCATTTTTCAGCTCTCAAGGTCCGGAAGTCTACCGATGAAAAATCATTCACATTGGAGTGCAACATCTCTTCCTTACCTAACGAAATGTTTCCTTACCCACATTTCTCAAACTTGAGGCTTTCTTAAAGAGTTGCCCACCTAACAGGCATTTACACGCTTGTTCCTCAATGATTGGGTCATTAGCATCCTTCCACAATGATTTGAAGGGACACTTATGCTTCTTTTTGACAGAGAATGTTGAACCCATTTAGTGCCCAACATTATTTTTACTGCATATTTTTAGCATGGCAAGTGGTAGGATGGTGTTTTGTCATTTTATTTATCAGAATTCAAGTTGGAAAGTTGGAAAAATAAGTGTCTCATTAAAGCATAGAATCATAGTTTCAATTCCAGTGATTCTTCATCCTAAATTGAACTATAAGTTTCTGATATATATAAGTTTATAACTTGAATTTTTGAAAAAGAAAAATAAATGGGATTTTATTTCTATTTGTTAATACAAAATAACGATAATATTAATATAATATTATATTTAACATTACTATGAAACTACATGTGCACGTTCATTACATTCATTTTGCCATTAAACGATTTCGATGCACGAATTTTTTATGGCAAGCCTGGAGAAATCACCTAAAAAGAGTGCTTCCCTAATTGAATCACTTCCACCGGACAAAGCAAAAGATGGAGCAAAACACAGGGGTGACATTCTTGTTTGTTTTATTATGTTGAAAGGCAAAGGGAAGTAAAGTGAGGTGCAGAAAATTATTAAAGGGTTCATTGCCATGTATCGTCATGTGCTTTTATACATAATTCTGCTTATTGCTTATCTTCTCGGAATGTCTTGTGGTTGAAGGTTTTAAGCTCAGGTTTATATGCATAAATGGATCATTCTGGTAGATTGCTGTAGGTTTGATGTTGAGGAAAGTTTGTTTTTGTTTGAGAAAGATATTGTCTAATTCTTGTAGGTTTGATGTTGAGGAAAGTTTGGTTTTGTTTGAAAAATACATGGTTAAATTTTGCTATGTTTTAGTTTTTTTTGTTGTTGGAATTTGACAATATAATTTTGGATGAGATTGCTAATTTTTGTTGCTTAAAATGTGTTTTTGTCTATATAAATTGATTTAGCACCTTGAAAAATCAATGAGACACTTAAATTATGCAGACTATATAGCTCAAACTTAAATTTATAATAAATGTACAGCACAAACTTGTGATTTTAACAAATTTCTATCACGTTTTAAACAAATTTGGCCAGAAAATATGTTTAAAAACCAAAACCTTAGAAGGCAGAGAAGCTTCCATGAACCACTCATTTGGTTTCCTTTTCATGGGATTATTATTTAATATCTCACTCAAATTGCATTGCATATTTTTAAAATGACATTGAGTGTTTGCCTCTTCGATATTTTATTTATTTTTATATGGAAAGCATAACAACTGTGCAAACTATTGCAAGAAAGATAGCATTGCTCTTGTGCTCTCATTGATGAAGTGAATGACAACCAGACAACAGGCAAGATTAGAGTTCAGACATTTTCTTTGAAATTTCTCAGGCATTCTTATGATTATTGTCATTTTCAGCTTATCGATTTCTTAGATGCACTCTTTGGTTGTTATCTGTTTCAAGTTTGAAGTTCACGGAGGGATACTTCTACCAAGCCACCTCTCTATTCCATCACTATTTTTGTGAATTTCAGTTCATGGAAGGATACTTCTACCAGGCCACCTCTCTATTCCATCACTATTTTTGTGAATTTCATGAATAAGAGATGTTATTCTTGCTTGGAAAATCACCAGTGGACAGAACCATTCAAAGCCATCGTTATACATCATTTTCAGTTTGGTTGTTTGATCTTATATTTGAGTTGATATGCAGATTTCCTTAAATATGAATTGAATTAATGGCAAGGTTGTTATTTGTATGAGGACGCTGAATTTTAGAAGACTTTTGGTGAGAAGTGTGAGGGAAATCATTGATGTGCAAATCCCTGATCATTCACATTATGTTACGAGTCAAATTCACAACAAATCATTGACATCCACTTGATCTCACACACTTACAACTCCTGAGATTCCTCACACATTTGTAACCAAAGCTTGCACTTCCATTGTCAGCTCAGCTAGTCATTTGCTTGCATTCTTTTGTTTTTGGAAGCTTCGAAGCAATCTTTTCTTGCGCTAGCCATTCACAGTATATTTCATATAGAGGAAAGCTATTCTCATTTCAAAATCCACCAGTGAAACAAATTTGTAGAACCATGCATTCATTGCAGTAATTTTATGAAAGGTTTGATAAGGAATCTTGAAGGTTGGCTTATGGTTCAAGTTATTCTTATGCTATAAAATGACAAAGCCAAGGCCAAGGTTGGAGTAAAGAGTCTACAAGAAGAATGACACTCTTGTGTTTGCATTCATGAAGTAAGGGACAAATATGAGGCACCTAACTTTTATGCAACGAAATGGCAAAAACTTTATGAAAAATTCAGCAATAAGATGTACAAGTGGCATGGTGGCTATTTTAAAGGATACTTCTGGTTAAGAAAACAAGGAAAAATCTAGTGTGAAATCCACGAAAAGAAGCGAGAATTTGATTCACAATCTCAATGGCTATCGCTCACTCACACTTCTAAAATTCCTCACACATTGGCATAGTCTTACCTTAAAAAAAAAGCTTGTTTCATGATCTGTATCATTTACATTTTCTATACACTCAAGCTATTGAATAAATAACAGGCTTATCATGTTGCCAATAATTCACATGAGCGTTTGATGAGTTTTTATTGTATCGGTATGCAAATTCTCGACCAGAAACAAAGGAGAACTCCTGGATCAAAAAGGCCATGAATTGGCAAGAATTCAAGCTCGTTCTTCAAAGCCCCATGGTTGTAGATTTTTACTACTCAAAGACAAAGGGGCAAGAATGCAGATTTCAAGGAAGCCCCGGGAACGCCACATGCTCATAGCAAAGAAAACATCGACAGTGAAGTTGAACACACTAAGAAGAGGAAGAAGATGAGGCTACCTCCATTTGAGAAGATTAATAAAGACAATGGTCTCCAAAGTTGCATGTGCAAGAAATTGATTGTAACTATGAGGCAAATTAGTGCTGAACCCCATGTCAAGTTTGCAAGCACAAGAAGACAAATCAGTTGGATGAGCACATGGTTGATAAATTTGTAATTTTAATTATTTTCATGGTAAATAAGTTAATTATCTTATTTGGAAGGAGCAAAAAAATTGAAAAGTAGGCTAAATAAATAGTATGAAATGCTGAAAGTTAAAAAGGTGGAAGGTTGAGAGCCAAGTAGGGGAGAGATGTCTAATGTTGTGCATGGATTATTAATTGATATAGTACTGGTCCCACCAAACCATTAGAAATTGAACGATATGCAACCAATATTTAAACAAAAATAAATAACATTAAGTGCAAATATGTTTTAATTTATGTCCAAAAATTTCCCAAAACATTGATTGGGCCCACAACTGTCCATAAATAGTATCTTAATACTTAAGAGTACAAATCATATTGACCCAATTAGGAAACAGATAAAACTATAAATCCTTCCAAAATGGTCTATTCTAGAAGTACAAAGTAGCAATCACTTGAACCCCCACTCATCAAAGTTGAAGCTATGTAGTCCAAATAAATATCCATACCTGCACATAATAAAAGTGAATGTATGTCAGCCATAATTGCTATGTTGTTCAACATTTAAACCCTTTATGTTCAATAAATGACACCCAACCCATTTTATTTCTCATTAAAACAAATCAAAGCACATGGATAAAAAAATAACAAATTCCCAACCATTGGATCACATCCAGTTAAATCCAAATCACACATTCAAAATGAAGCCATTGCAATCCATGTCCATCCTTACCACCAATTAAATTCAAGTGCAAAAAACTATAAAAGAAGTTCAACCACTGTTGAAATTGCACGTTATGCATTCAAACTATTCACCAGCCTTGGAGACAAACCATCAAAGAACATTTGATAGTATATTTAGGTTAGTTATTTTAATTACAACACATTTTTTTAACAGTTCTATTTTCATTTCTCACAGTTTTTTATTTCAGTTCTTACAGTTTCATTTCCATAAAAATATATATTTTTTCTATTTTTCTATTTTCTAGATCATTTTAAAGTTGATTGGAAAATATGACACAACCACAATGAAGAGTATTGGCTAAGATGGCTAGCTACAGATGAAAAAGAACAGAACAACTCTGCCTGAGCAACAATAATCTTAGTGGAAAATATGACTCAACCTATGAGACATTAATCTTGTGCTTAATATTTGAATGAAATGTTATGTCTTTCTCATAAAATTATGAAGTATGACAATTAGATTGAACTTGGTCAATTAATGTGCTCATCATTCCCTTCAATATGTTCTGAGGTTGGTTATGGTAACTCAAACCATTACTATTGGCAGAGGCTAGAATATATGAAAACACCAAGACAAGCCTACAATATTGACACTAGCAATCCTGGATCAAATCCTCGAGGAGAAACTTCTACGCTAAAGCAGTTAGTCAACCCTCACACAAAAGATTTTATATAGATAGGAAGACTCAAAGTCACTCCCTTGACTCTAAGAAACTAAGGTATCTAACGAATGTCTTTTCCTCATGCATCTCTGCACTCATTCAATCTTTGTCTTTGAACAACCCATCTTTACAAGCCATTTCTCAGTCAATTGAAAATCATATATCCCCATCACATATTTGCAATAATCCACAATACCCATAGGATCTCTATCATCCACTTATGCACTAAAAGCATCCTCATTAGAAGAAGCACTCGAGCCTCTCACTCTGACATCACACTGTTGGTGAAGACACTTGGTTGAAGTCTCTCGGTGTTGCTCAAGATTGGGAGAAGATCCAATTTCTCCTACCCAAACTACAAATTGACTCATGCTGTCAATTTAAGATGCTCATGTAGGCATGTCCACCGGTTCCCTTTCTTGTTGATCAGGATATAGGGATGTCCCCTTCTCAAACTTATGTAACTGAGGATCTATCTCATACAACACAACTTTGAATACCATTGAATGATATCCCACATTACTCTTCTTCACCATTGGCACTATCTAAGCTCCATGGTCTCTAATGATAAAAAGTCTATCCTTCTCCAACAAAGGAAATGTTTGTGTTGTCCTCATAAAATCCAAGCCCAAAATCATCACATAATCCTCCAACACTATAACTCTCAAATACATCCTACCAAACCATGAGCCCACTCTCATCAGTGCATCCTTGAGAATACCAAATGTTGACCTCATCTTAGAGTTCATTACTTTGTAGGCAAACATCATTCCCTCCAATATGTTCTTAGGTTGGTTATGGTAACTCAGACCATTGTTGTTGCTAGAGGCTAGAATATATGAAAACACCAAAACAAGCCTACAATATTGACACTAGCAATCCTAGATCAAATCTTGTAGGAGAAACTTCTATGCTAAGGCAGACAATCATCCCTCACACAAAAGATTTTATATAGATAAGAAGACTCGAAAGTCAGTCCCTTGACTCTAAGCAACTAAGGTATCTAACAAAATGTCTTTTCCTCATGTATCTCTGCGCTCCTTCAATCTTTGTCTTCGAACAACCTAGCTTTGCAAGCCATTTCTCAGTCAATTGAAAATCATATATCCCCATCATATATTTGCAATAATCCACAATACCCATAGAATCTCTATTATCCACTTATGCACTAAAAGCATCCTCATTAGAAGAACCACTCGGGCCTCTCACTCTGACATCACATTGTTGGTGAAGACACTTGGTTGAAGTCTCTCAATGTTGTTGAAGATTGGGAGAACATCCAGCTTCTCCTACCCAACCTACAAATTGACTTACTATCATTTAAGATGTTCATGTAGGCATGTCCACCTACTCCCTTTCTTGTTGATCATGATATAGGGTTGTCCCTTTCTCAAACTTATGTAACTGAGGATCTATCTCATACAACACAACTGTGAATACCATTGAATGATATCCCACACTACTTCTTCACCATTGGCACTATCTGAGCTCCATGGTCTCTAATGATAAAAAGTTTATCCTTCTCCAACAAAGGAAATGTTTGTGTTGTCCTCATAAAATCCAAGCCCAAAATCATCGAATAATACTCCAACAGTATAACACTCAAATACATCCTACCAAACCATGAGCCCACTCTCATCAATGCATCCTTGAGAATACCAAATGTTGGCCTCATCTTAGAGTTCATTACTTTGTATGCAAACATCATTCCCTTCAATATGTTCTCAGGTTGGTTATAAAAACTCGGACCATTATTGTTGGTAAAGGCTAGAATATATGAAATCACCAAGACAAGCCTATAATATTGACACTAGCAATCCTGGATCAAATCTTGCGGGAGAAACTTCTACTACAATGGAAGTTTCTTATTACTCAAATGAACTTTTGAGCCATGAAAAAATAGGTAATTTTCTCTTATCCATAGAATTTAATATTGATGGCATTATTCCCATATTCAATAACTATACTAGGTATTGCTCTAATCTAATCTGAAATCTTGATATTCAAATGGCTGGGAGAATTTTGCGAATTTTTGAGTTTGTTGACAAGTACTAAGGAAAGTATGACAAAAGTATTAAAATAGTGAGAGAATATTATGGGTCAATTATTGGATATGATGTAAGTTATTTTCAACTTGATAGCAACATAAGGCAAACACTACTTGAACTACATGATTGAAAATGCAGGTCCACTTGGTGAGATAGTGTGGGCCATGAATGAATTCAATTGTGATCACAAACATGAGTCTAAACAAATTAATTCAAATAGTAGTAACTACTAGACCTTCTCATAGTACCAGAAGAAGGCGGAAACTAACAATATTTTTCCAAATACAAATATAGTCATGGTATTTTAAGTGTAGAAACAAGTTATGAAAACAACAATCACTAGTAATTTTGAAGACATACAACAAAATGTTTATGTAGATTTGATTTTTCAAGGATACTAAGATGCATGTTGATAATTTCCTGTAATAAAGCAGAAGTATTTTGCCTTGTATGAAAGCATAATTTTCAAATATTCTTAACTAAATGCATGCAATAATTGTGCAAGTTGTTGCATCTATGGCAAGATTCAGTTATGTTGCTCGTACAAGGAGAAGTGGCAGGAAAGTGACAAGGGGTGCCTAGTTGTGATGCACATCGTCAGATGAGGACAGGACAGGTAATGTGAATGTCAACAATACCCCAAGGAACGTTGTTGAGGATGACCATGAGACTGACGCTGATGTTTTCACACCATCACCCACAGAGCCACCGTCAACAACAGTGCAAGGGGCAAGTTCAACTAAAAATATCAGTGCTATAATAGGATGGAAAAAAGAAGAAATGTTAGATGCAATTAACGACATAGAGTTTAATGGATACTCAGTTCGGGCATCTGCTAAAAAACATGGTATTCCTCCCTCATCAGTACATTATTGGATAAATGGATTGACTCATACAAAATATAGAGGGCCTCTTATAGTTATGACTGACGAGGAGGAGGCCGAGGTGGTTGAGTGGTGTAGAGAGATGGCCCAATTGGGACATGGGCTAGAGCTGATACAACTCAAATCCACAGTTGCTCAAGTCTTTCAAGGGAGGCCAAACCCGTTCAAAGATGGTTTCCTGGTAAATCATGGTGGTTTGGGTTTAAAAAAAGGCATTTAGACCTTGTATTGTGTACAACTGAGGGCCTTCACAGAGATAGAACATTAAATTTGTGCCCTGCAATTGTGCAGAAGTTCTATGACAATCTTTCTTGTGCTTACAATAAACATTCTTATGGAGCATACCATATATGCAACTATGATGAAACAGGTTTACAGGTAGGGAGGAATTGTGGCATCTAGGTAATTGCCAAGAGAGGGAGTCGAAATGTGCCAAATATTTGCCTAAGAGTAGGGAGTGGACAACTATTTTATGTTGTGTCAATGCAATTGGTACTTCAATCCCAAGATTTATCTATTCAAAGGTAAAAATCAACTGAAAAACTATATACAGAACTGTGAACCTGGTGCATGCATGGTTGCACATCCCCATGCATGGATGACTAAAGAATTGTTTTTAAGTTGGCTTTTTTGTTGCATCGGTACCAGGTGGCGTCTCGCCTAATAACAGACACCTTTTGATATTAGATGGCCATGGGAGCCACATGGTTGTACAAACAATTGAGGAAGAAAACAATTTAGGCATCGACCTGTTGACATTGCCCGCTCATACCACTCATAGGCTGCAACCCCTTGATGTTAGTGTGTTTGGCCCTTTCAAGAACTATTTCAGGTCGGAGCGTGTTGCATGGATGGAAAAGAATCCAGGGGTTGAGGTGAAAAGGTTTGAGCTAGCAGAGCTTGCAAGTAAAGCTTTTAAAATGGCTTTGACACCATCAAATATCAAGGCTGGCTTTAGGAGGATAGGAATCTGGCCACTGAACTATGATGCTCTTATGCA